>LBNU01036751.1:2137-15841 GCA_014162995.1 Artemisia annua | reverse complement strand
AGTCTAACGTAGATGAAACATTCACCCAAACACAATCACAACATACACATCACATGATAATCAATAGTTAGGTTTCATTAGATCTAAGCAAACACAAAGTAAATTAGCTTAGCATGTTGAAAGAAAGACAAGCACAAGCATATATCACACAACACATAGACCTATTGTATGAATAAAGACTTATCTTGGATTAAACATGCAAGTTAGAGGGGTTAGGATACCCTCTAAGGTCTGTAATACACGTACTAGGGTTTAACCCTAAAGTTCTCCACTCCAAAATTCGTCACAAAATAAGAAAAAACGTTCTATATATAGAAAACGCGGGCTGACGGCGTCAGCCCAATAGGTGACGTCGTCAGCTCGGCGATTAGGGTTTCCTGACGGCCTTGATTGACGTGGTCATAATTGCTGGTTCCAGATCTGACGGCCTTGGTTGACTGCGTCACAATTTACACTACGAACTCTCTGGATCGTCACGAGTCTTTTTTTCACTTTTGGACTTCACTTGTTCCTGACGGCGTCACTTAGTAGAGTGTGACGGCGTCACCTTCAGTAATCTTCAAGGTCTTTTGAGTTTTTGTTGTTTTCCGCACTTTTTCACTCTGAAAACGCCCGAAAATGCTTCTTTTGTGATTTTCCCTTCAAAAGTACCTAAAATGAGAAAAGAAACGACTTTGGGTGAAATCCAAACCAAAAACATACGACTTAGGACTCAAAATGACCCCTAAAAACGTAACATTTTTCGTCTCATCATGTGATCAGTTAATCTAATATCACTGTCATGCTTTTTTATAATTTTCTTGTAATTCCTCCACTCTCACCACTGTCACAACGATTTTGTAAAAGATGTTATGTTCACCATAGTTACGGTATTCTAAACTGTATAATTACTTTGGATCAAATGAGATATAAAAAAGTATATCTAATTAACTTTGACCATCCATCACAACTTTTATTAAGCTAATCCTAATTTTAATTCGTTTAATCCCGAAAGAGTCCTCGATCAATCCGGTCATAGATAAATGCGTTAAAATGACACTTCTAACTATATACGGTCTATGGAAGAACTTCTAAGTAAACTCTAACCATGAAACACTTAAGGTCTGTTTATACACATAATCGTCCCACCCATTTTGAAATCAACCTATAGACTAACCCAAATAAAACCACAGTGGCTAAAAGAACAATATCAACTTTAAACTTAGGACTATTAGCTTTTCATCAAGTAGTGCCATATACTCACATAACACATTATTTTAGTTCCTTATAAAATGAAGTTTCTAAAACATACAAAAGATATGATCTTACATGTTCTTGAAGTAGGCTGATAATTAGAATGCCTTTTGAATGTCATTTTTATAGGTCTTCTCAAGGGTTATTTTTGCCACTCGGATTAGGGTCTGGTTTTTGCCACTCGCATAACAATACCTATAAAAGTGCAAGTAAACATTATATTCAGTCTCATTATTGATTGCTTCAATAACTAATTTAGGTAAATCAGGTCCATGGATAATGGTCATTAGAAGATCAAATCTTAACAACGAAAAAATAGATAATCAGAATATACTTGATCAAAGAAATGTCACACAGTTAAATCTTGTATCACTTCACAACTAAACATAGTGAAAGGCTCTTAAGTAGTTATTGTCCAAAATACCCTATCATGGTAGTAGTCAAAGAAATACGCAACTATAAACCAAATGAAACATGCATAGATAAATGAAAAACTGATCTATATTCAAGAAAAACTGATCTATATTTAAGAGTGCCATGTTATGTACATAGAATACACAATCGTCTCATGGTACGCCATTTTCATCTGCAATCTGTGATTTGTTCATCCTCAGGTAGGCCATTAATAATTTCAACCTAAAATTTACCAAAACAATTTTTTTGATTAAGATGTACATCCTATGTATGTACACAATCAACCATGTCTAAAATGAAACAATATCTAAAATCAAATCGAATATCGACAAAATGAAACTGGATTATACCTAAATTAGTATGATAAGTGTTGTTGGTTCTATCAAGACCATAAAAAACCCTCCTAACTGCAACAAATGATCCACCACCACCTCTATCCTCCTTTCTCAACCAACTTAACTAACTGTTTTACACACTCCCAAAAACTAAATAAAACGCAAAACCTAAGTTAAAATTAGCTTTGAATACAGAATATCAAATAAATGGAATCAGAATGAAGCTTATTTGATCAAATCAGAATGAAGCTTATTTGATGAATCAGAATGAAGCTTATTTGATGGAATCAGAATATCAAATAAATGGAAATAGAGTTCAAATGGATATTAAGTTCTAAATATGGAATTAGAATGAAAGCGTATTTGATTTATTTATATTGGATGTGCTGTGTGTAATTCAACTCGAATGAGAGCACATAGTCAGATTTAGAAAATATTGGTGGATGGTTATGTTCTCTCTCTGCATCAATGAAAATAGGAATTAGGATTTTGGGAAAGCCACTTCCTTCTCATAACCTGATACGGCAATCCCAAACCGCCCCTATATTCCTATAAGAAATAACTTCGGATAATGATAAGCTTAATGGAGAAGAAATCATACATCATTAATTTATTTTGCTCTGCTTCATCACCATCCCCATCCACATTCTTCTTATTTGACTTAGGCCTCGTGGCAATACCCATATCACCGTTATTCCCCGCCGGTTCACCCCATCGTCTGTTTAAACACAAATGTCTATTAGAGATACTCCCCATAAATCATGCAACCAAATCAATTATACTTAAGAAACAAATCATGCAACCAAAAGTGACTACGCACCCATTGTATCAATCAATTATACTTAAGATTATAATAGAAGAGCATAATCTCTTGGCAAAAAGATTACACCATCAGAAATTTCTCTATATGCACTACTTTTAGTATTCCACAATCAGTTTGCGCAAGACTAAAACTAATACAATAATCCATAGAGCTTGCAATTCCAGTAAGCAATCCCAAACAGCCCTTATAAGTAGCTTAAATAAGCACTCCTAAATAGCTATATAAGTAGTTAAAAGAACCACTCTAAACATAGTACCTGAGTAATTGCTCTCAAAAAATCCTCCCAAAGGTTACCGAATGAGTAGTAAACACATCATTAAAAAATTGTGTTAACTAATACTGACAAAGGAAGAACAATTCGTACATTGAGCGAAAGTGATAATGTATGCATATAGCATAGCAAGGACAACTTACAAATACTAAAATGTGGTGAGCTTAATCCTTTAAATAGAACTTGGAAGAGAAATAAGTTAATTAACATATACCGCCTAATATTTATATTGGAACTTTATGGTGTAAAAGTGGTGAATCTGCAAGTGTCAAGAAACGCAACACGTTTTGCTCGTTACCTAATACGTCCACATCGCCTTGCCAGGTCCTTAAGAATTATATAAGAATAAACTCTTAACTATGGATTTCATTTGACACTAATTTCCAATATATTCGTGTTTGACTAAAATTGTACAACACTTATGGTATGCTTGTTGATGTCTCATTTAGTAAGAATTAGCAGAACCACCTTGGAAGTTATTATGTTCTAGTGTCGTTAATACCTTTTATGATATTATTATGGCTATATAATTTGTATGGACTACATAACTTGTATATGATGCTCAGAAGTGTTGGGTCAAAATTTGGATTAGTTTGACCTTATTCTGATTCATGCAAGCCTACGCATATGCAGCCTTAAGACCTATAGTAGTACTATGTGATAAAACATGTTATATAAAGAAAGATATGGAGTACCCTATTTAACTTCCTGTAACATGAGTGCAGTGGGTATCTTATTTCACTATGAAAAGGTTAATGTCCGACCCATTATAACATAAAAGTTTTTTGTCCGACCCATTATAACAAAAAAGAAGAGCAAAAAATATAAGTTTTAACATAGCCTTGACATTACTGTACAAAGAATATATAAGGCAGAAAGGTGCATAACATCGAATGGATTAAAATAAGAAACTAAAAGCTATACCTCTTTGTATCCTCGTATATCCTACTTCCAAACACCCATTTTTATCAAATGCATCATTCCGTCTCATATCACTTGTCGTATATATTTCATTAGTACATGTAACAACACACTCAAAATTATTAATATAACCCAAACGATCTTTTATACATTATTTGTAACGACGCTTAAAAGAATTGATATATGCCAAACGATCTTTTATATGCTATACCAACCAAACTTTTTTGTAACTACTAAGAACTTTTGTACACATGCATACATGTTTTAGGAGCTGAAACGGCAGTTACATTTGGTGACAGAAGGACTCCCAAACTGACTAATCAGACAATCTACTTCAAAACGCAAACCCAAACACCCTCTAAATACGCAATTGAAAATAAATGGCTTGGTAGCTGTAACAAAAATTACAAATATAGACATCCAAAAAACAGAGGAATATAAAATCATGGTCATAAAAATTACAAATATAAATATCCCAAAAACAAACGAATATAGAAATCATTGGCATAGTCATAGAAAGAAAGTGATAAGTACCGATTTTAAATTTTGGATAGCAAAAAGCCACTACCATAGCCGACTACTTATCGCAAAAAAATGCAATAATAACAAATTTAGCTATTTACAATTTTATCAAACACATAGTGTGCATAAAATTCAGTACAAATGAAACCCAGTTCAACCTATATCAAAACCACAACCACATGTAAAAAGAGAATAAAGAATGCAAAAGTTAGAGGATAAAGTAACTAAATCAGTGACGATATAAAAATGGACTGAAACAATTACTTGATTGATTGTCGAAGAACATAAATTTGATTTCCTCGACTCATCACATGTTGTGCTTTTGGCCTACAAAAAACAATGACACAAACATAATTAAATCAAAACAAAATGAATCGTCATACAAAAAACAATGACATAAACATAGTTATTCAAGGATCTGTGTTCTGGCAAACTTAATTGAATACGTGCAATATATAAAAGAAAAAATTATTAAAAAAAAATGATGAGAAGAAACTTACAATCGAAACCAATAATATGTTTGCCAATAATCATGATCATTGCCCAATTTAGGGTTTTATTGTTTTTGGGTGGATTGATAATCGATTGATTTTGGGTGGATTGATAATCGATTGATTTGGTGTATCATTTTTTGGGATTAATGCAATAATTCTTCCTAAAAATTAATCTTTTTAATTGAATATTGATTAGACATTCCTCTTTTAAGTGAAGGAGTAAGTAAAGGAGCGTTTCTTGGAGAAGAGAAAAACGCGAGGAGCGTGTGAAGGAGTTATCTTTAACTTGGTTATGGATTGACCGAGTAATTGATAACATTAATTATCGCGTTTTTTTTTTCTTTTTTATTTATTTATTTATTTTTTGTTTTGAAGAGTGTAAAACATGCATGCTTAGACGACTTGTACGCAATAAATCATCGACCAATAGGAGAAGAGACACATCATCGAATTAATTGCAATGGGTGCTTTAAGGGGCTTGTAAAGTTTTCTGGTTTATTAGTTTTTATAATATTATTTATTTATATATATTATAATTTTTTTTTTATAGTATATTTTTGTTATATTATAATTGTATATTATTTATATATATTATATATATACTTTATATTAACTATTATATATATATAATATTATTTATATTAGTATAGGTATTATTTTGTATTTATTATATGGTTTTTTTTACATATATACACCACACAACAAAACACACTCTCTATTTAGTGTAGTTGATTATATTATGTTAATAAATTATATATATGAAGTGGTAAAAATGTTGATTATTCACTTTTTGTGATGCAACTACTTGCATACGAGCATCTTCTATTCGTATATGTGTCTATTTTAGTTACCGATGTTTATGATGTTATTAGGGTGGGTGCAAATTTTGATTATATTGGCATTATGGTTATGAGAACAAAAAATAAAAGGAAATCATGAAATGATCTAAGATTATACGTATATACGCATCTGACTTAAAAAGCTAAGAATATACACACTAACATAGTGCATTTATATTTTATAGATTATAGGGATGCATCAATTATAGGTCGGTGCATTCGAATTGTGGTTATATTCTTTCTATTCCTTTATGTATATATGACTACTTCTCTTCTCTTCTCTCTTTCTCTCTCTCTCTCTCAATATATATTCTATTTTTTTTATATATATGATATACTTTATTTTTATATTTATATCATATATATATATATTATTTTTTGATATATTTATGTCTATAATAATATATACTATATATATTATATCAATATATATATAATAGTATAGTATATAATATGTATATATATATTATATATATACTATAGGGTGGCGTTTATTGTAGTGTACACCTTTAGAAGTAGGATACCGGATAGGTACACTGTGGGACCATTGGATCACATCATGTTAAGATGAGATTGAAAACTAATTAGATGGCATGGTATAATTTGTAATTAAATGGAAAATCAAGACTTTTGTATACATTATAATATCATATGGTCAGCCAAAATGGAGCATTTAACGTCATTAATTAATTTTAATTTAATATTAAAATCATACGTCAACCAATTATTTGCTTTTGTAAATTAAAACCATACTGTACAATAGTCAAATTTTTAATGACTCACCTATATTTTTTTGTCTCAAATTTGATACCGCATAGTATAGGTGTCAAGAATCTTAGTCATAAAATACACATCCCATAATCAACGGCCCTTTTTTTTTTTTTTTTTTTTTTTTTTTTTTTTTTTTTGAGTTTGATTGTATATATAATTCTTGGTGGCACTATTTAATATTAAATATTTAGGTGTTATTCATAAATATGTAATATATTTAATTTTTTTTTTGGTCCTCTAAACTCCTTATTACTATAAATATTTATATATTGTGTTATGTTATTACATAGTGTGTCGTACAAATTTATATATTGACACACACACTTTAATTGATACAGATTGATATATTATGACAACAACGAATTTTTGTTTATTTTGCACACAATGTAACGTATTATTGTTATTCTCTTTACGAAATTTTATATGTTTTTATGTTCACTTGCACACAATTAACGTGTTATTGACACACACACGAATTTTTAATTGACACACAATTGACACACTTGCACACAATTAATGTATTATTGACACACACACGAATTTTTAATAAACACACAATTGATATATTATTGACACACACACACACACGAATTTTTAATTGACACACAATTGACACACTTGCACACAATTAACGTATTATTGAGACACACACGAATGTTTAATAGATACACAATTGATATATTATTGACACACACGAATTTTTAATTCACACACAATTGACATATTATTGGCACACGATTTTTTTTTAAATATATTGACACACTACACATATAGCATGTGCGTATATATTGACTTGTGGTACGATACACAGTTTACCATTGAGAAACAACTATAGCATGTGCGTATATATTGACTTGTGGTTTGCAAAAATCAATATCCCTTAATAGCAGTGGTACATATTATTAAAAAATTAATATCCTTTTTGTAATAAAGAATAGATATATCATCACTATCAACTGAGCCATATCAAATTATCAATAGTGGCGGTGGGGACTAGATTTGAATCCGATAGCGGTTTCGATGAGTGGGAAAAATTCATCTTTATGCCTCAATCTTTGGTTTGTGAATAGGGATGGGTAGAGACTAGAGAGAATCGCTTGCCAGAATCATCCCGCTCGAGTTGCAATTCAGTAGATAGTTATTACTTTATGCTAGTTCATTTGATTCGGTTTTTGAGATTAGGAATAGAAAACGTGGTCGGTGCGGTTCGTTGACAAAAGCAACGATTGTAGATGAAGATTTCCGGTGAGAAAACAGTTGGCGAGTGCCGGTCGACGGCGGTGTTAGGAGAGAAATACCAGATCTGTCGTTTATGTTAATGGTGATAAAAAAAGATTGTGATAAGGTTTGTTTGGTTTAAATCAGTGGGTATGAAATTCTTTGATATGAGAGAATATTTGAATGGAAATTTTGACATGAAAACAAACTAGTGAATATTTGTTATGGTAGATCTGGAAGAAATATTGTTTTTAATAGTCGGATCTTCAAAACGAGATCGACTTAATACTCAGATAAGATTGAGAAAAATGGTGGACTTCAAAACAACTCTTACACCAACCGAGACTTAGAGTTCTTATAAATGATTTGTGGTCTTGAAAAGATTAATAAGATTGAGAACAATGGTGGTCTTCAAAACAAGGGTTTGTGATTTGGTGTTCGTGGATTTGTGTTCAAAGAAATGGAAAAAGTGTTTTTTGTGAGATTTATTATTGTTGGTTAGTGAAAGATAAAAATGGTGGCTGAATTTGGTTGAGAAGAATACGTTTATGTTTGTAGGGAGAAAAGTTAACAAGATTACTATAATACCCTTAAATCATACTAATTAAGTAATTCATATAACTAATTTTGATCTTATGTTAAAGATTTATACTGACCTCGGACACACTTCGTTGTTTGTTAAAAATCTCTCTTATGAATTCCAGGAAATATGTAGAAAAATCATATTCCACAAGCATTATATCTAACTTAGCATAAATTCCTAGGTATACGTCTATATATAATGATTTTGAACTATTGAAGGTAAATGAGCATGTTTGGCTATCTAAGATATAGCACAGCCTTAAAGGGGGTGTGTGAGGTTTTCCTTGTTACAGTGAGTATGCTCGTGTCATTTAGACATGAGTTGGGTGATTTTGTGGAACAGGGAAGGTTTTGAAAATAATAAAGAGGAATTCAGTCATTCTTTGACCACGGCGGATGTCTGCTCTCCTTCACTTAGAGGGCAGAAGAGATTATTTTGCTTACGTATTCACTCTTCCTTGGTGGCAGAGTCGCAGATATCTGAGTGGTTTATACGTATATTCCTCTTGCCATACACTCACCAAGTCTTAAGTGGTAGCATTACTACCGCTTTCCATATCTTTTATCACTACTTTAATTCTCTCATATTCCCTTTATTCCATATATTTTTAGAACTTTTTAATTGGGCACCCACATTGTTTCTATACTTTGAAGATGAAAGGGGGTGGTTGACTATATATAGAGTGGAAGTACATTAAAGTTATTACGCATCTAATAAATGGAGGTATTTTGATATTCTCTAGATTTATGACCCCTCGATTTGAATTTATTTTTGCTATGATTAAGAGTAGTGTGTAATTAAAAAACTAGCATAGAGTAAAACTTGTTACCGAGATGTATTAATATTTAGAGTGACAATTATTTAAAAATTTTATTACATTATATTAACTGGAGTCTGGCTTGAGGTTCCTTAGATGTAATCGTCTGCTGCATGTCCAGAAATGCTGTATAGAATTGATTTTTAATGTAGGCTAGCACATTAAGATGGAACCGTATACCTTTTCCAGAAAGAAGATGAATTTTTTCCACTCCAACTTTTTTGAATTGGATATGATCGCATGGTTTCATCCCTATGAAAATTGGTGTAGGTTAATTGAGAGGAATGCATTTCACTTGTTAGTGCCCACAAGGTGGTGTATGTGACTCGGTCAATACAATTATACGCAAGATCTCTAGACAAGAAAACCTTGACCAGTTAGGTGCTACCATGGATCTCGCGAGTCCACACAGTGAGAACACTCAGTGACCATAAATACGAACATAGCTTAGTATTATGGATTATTGAATCTTATCATGTGAATTATTCAAGAGGCCAATTAGATGAGAACCGATTTCATGTTCTATAACCCTTATTTATGTATTATCAATAATGAAATATAACGTTTGCATATCCGCCTTTGTTCTCATAGACAGTTACTCTTCCCACCACCCTTGATTGCGATTTGATTGCACCCATCAAATAATTTTCTGGTCAACGGTTCGCCTATTACCTCCGTCCTACCTCCTCAGTAAGACCCTTGATCCATTAATTCGTTTCATACTACCCTTTATATACATACATATTCTACATGACATCGAGAGTTACTGAAGTCCGTAATTGATTTCCATATTCCACCCCCACCGAATTAAAACCGTGATACCTCACTCGACGCTCGCCTCCCTTTGTATGTCATCACCTTATTAGATGTCATTTATTAGTTATGATTAGTTATAGCCACCCTTGCAATTAAATCACAATTAGATGATTTGCGTTGTATGATGCTTCACCGTCGAGTACCATAGCATCATTGGTTACCACTATATTTGTTTTGGGGGAATTTATTGAGTGAATCATAGGGTACAGAGAATACTTAAGGTGTTAATTTGGATGGTAAATGAGGGTATATGCATTCATTCAGATACTATTATATTACGCTTATTTATGCCCATACACAACTGCTGAGCTAATCACGTAATTGTTTTTTCATAACGAAGTACATCCAAGGTCGCTTACGTGAGATATTAATTTTCATCTTAGCTTGTCTAGATATATTGAAATTGATTAGGAGTAATATTAAGCAATAGTTCAATCGTGTTACAAAAGGAAAGGGTGAAGCTTTCATGTTTTCCTCATTGAATTTTGTTCTTATAGTAATATTTTTTTATGTCTTTTGGATGTTATTTGGTTAAAGCATACACAGGATATTGTCATAGTGAAAAAAAAAAAAAGTTATATATGAAGAAAAACAGAGAATAAGAGAAATAAATAGAAGACAAAAGAAAAAGACATATGGACCTAATCATCCTTACACCAATATATCTTTTATTATCTTAGATTGTATGTTTTTGAATTTAAGTTTTTTGTATATGTATAGATTGATTCTAGTCTTGTGGCTTGGCAAACGCCATAATGTATACGTGTACTAAATACAGATGACATTATAACTAGGATTCCTATACCAGTAAGCATAATTACCTTATCCAAATACAAAATACCGTTGTTATTTCCATAAATCGCTTATAAGGATCTCCGTTATAGACCTAATTTGAATAAAGCCCTCTATTTGATAGTTTTAAATCCTAGTGTGCTTACGGCTAGTGAGTAGAATGGTATTTTTGATCCTCCTTCTCAAACATTAGCAGTATGGTAATTCTGTATTTATTTATAAAGAACAAGTGTAGATATAAGATGGTGATATTGTTTTACCATTCTTTTCATCTTTATCACAATTATCTATTAATCTGCTGTCTATATAGAGATTAGTCTGTTTTGGAGGCTACTATGGATGTGAGTTAATCCAATACACTACATTTGGAGGTTGGGTGCTAGTATTAATCATTAATTTCTCCTGTTGCTGTATTTTGAGGTAATATAGCTGTGAGCGCTAAGAGATCGTGTAGTTTTAAAGATTCAGCAATTGGTAAGATGACCGTCTATGACAATGTTAGTCTTTTTCATTGGGAATAAAAAGCGCATTTGCTTGAGGAACAAGCAAATCTCAAGTGTAAGGGTATTTGATGAGACGAAAAATGTTACGTTTTTTAAGGTGTCCGGGTTTGAGTCCTAATTCGTATGTTTTGGTTGGAATTCACCCAAGTCTTTCTTTTCTCCATTTTAGGTACTTTTGAAGGGAAAATCTCAAAAGAAGCATTTTCCGGCGTTTTCGGAGTGAAAAAGTGCGGAAAACACAAAAACTCAAAGACCTTGAAGATTACAGAAGGTGACGCGTCACACTCTACAAGGTGGACGCCGTCAGGACAAGTGAAGTCCAGAATTGGAAAAATACTTCGTGACGGGCCAGAGAGTTCGTAGTGCAAATTTGGTGACGCGTCCAACCAAAGGCCGTCAGATCTGGAACCAGCAATTATGACCACGTCAAGGAAGGCCGTCTGGAAACCTAATCGCCGAGCCCTGACGACGGTCACCCCTATTGGGCTGAACGCCGTCAGCCCGCGTTTTCTATATATATAGAAACATTTTTCATAACTTAATATAACTTTGGGGGAGAACTAGAGTCGAATTTGGTGTGGAAGAACTTAGGGTTAAACCCTAGTTCGTGTATTAGAGACCTTAGAGGGTATCCCTAACCCCTCTACTTGGCATGTTTAATCCAAGATAAGTCTTTATTCATACAATATGTCTATGTGTTGTGTGATTTATATGCTTGTACTTGTCTTTCTTTCACATGCTAGGCTAATTTACTTTGTGTTTTGCTTAGATCTAATGAAACCTAACTATGTGATTATCTTGTGATGTGTATGTTGTGATTGTAATTGGATGAAGTTTCATCTACGTTAGACTAGAGAAAACTGGCTAATCTCATATTACGGTAAACAAGCTTGAACGTCTTTAGAAACGTGATTTGTATTGGTGCGTTATCGATTTAAGGTAGTATTTCATGCATAGGTTGCTATCGGTGAGCTCATGATAGGATCGCTTGAACGTATCGTCATAAGAGTGGGTGGAACTTTATAGAGTTAGGGAATGAACGCACTCCCCTACCGACTTTGTTAGGAAATACACCCGTCATCACGCAAACTCCAACATACTAATTACAGGTAAAGATAGTTTTAGGGAGTAATGAAATCCTAAGTAAACACTATTCTCCACCACTGATTTTTCCAAAACAAAAAAAATAACAAAAATATAAGTAGCTTAGAAGTAGATAATTGGGTTTAGTTGGAGCTAGCAACTAATTCCGCCCTATCCCTCCAAAACCAGAGATTTTTCTGCTTTCATAACACATAAAATACAAAAGATCTTCCTCCACCCCTTAAAGACCTAGATTAGAGTAGCTTTTAGCCTAACGAACACTATTCCCTGCGAGAGAACGATCAATCCCCCAGGTACTTGCCACTACACTATACTACATCGGTCCGTACACTGCCTGGTGGGGATTGCCAAGCTTCTCGAGGGAATTCATACACTAGCCTAGATGATCGATGATCGATGCTGGGTGGAAGTATGTTGTGGACGTCATCTAACCTTTGCGGTACTGATTTAATGATTGGATGTTGAGGAAACGTATATTTTGCGGTACTGAAACTAGTATTTTGAAGTTTTGCGTGAGCATAGTGGACGTCACCAATTTCCAAAAAAGATTGATGACGCCGAATGGTATGAGGAAACTTGGGTTAGATGACGTCCACTATGCTCACGTACCAATTTACCTATCATTTACTCCGAAAATATACGGCGTAAAATATACGTTTCACTCCGAAAATATACGGCGTCACCAATTTCCGCACTTTTTCACTTTTTCACTCCGATTTCATACCATAAGTAAAAGGAATGCTTATTTTGAACCCAGCGTGAATGGTGGGCGCGTATGCGTTGATGATCGATGCGTTGATGATCATTAATGGCGGATTGATGATCGATGCTGGGTTCAAAAACTTGATGCGCGTGGATTGCAACACGCACTACGTTTTACCTCTCGAGGGATCTCGAGAAGCTTTCAATCCCCACCAGGCAGTGTACCTGACCGATGTAGTATAGTGAAGTGGCAAGTACCGGGGGATTGATCGTTCTCTCGCAGGGAATAGTGTTCATTAGGCTAAAAGCTACTCTAATCTAGGTCTAAGGGTGGAGGAAGATTCTTTTTGTATTTTTATGTTTTATGAAAGCAGTAAAATCTCTGGTTTTAGAGGATAGGGCGGAATTAGTTGCTAGTCAACTAACCCAAATTGTCTACTTCTAAGCTACTTATATTTTTGTATTTTTTAGTTTTAGAGAAAATCAGTGGTGGAGAATAGTGTTTACTTAGATTTCATTACTCCCTAACTATCTTTTACCATGTAA
>LBNU01036748.1:133670-199256 GCA_014162995.1 Artemisia annua | reverse complement strand
GTTACGCTTTTAGGGGGTCATTTAAGCCCTAATCCGTAATTATTTGATCAAATATTGCCCTAAATCATTCCTTTTGTCATTTTAGGTACTTTGGAGAGGAATTATGGAAAAGGAAGCATTTTGGACATTTTTGGAGCATAAAAGTGATGAAAACGACAAAGTCTCAAAATATGCTGGAAACAGTACCTGACGGCTTTGACAAAATGAAGGATGATTTTTACACCAGACGCCCCAAAAAGATTTGAAGAATTAAAGGGTGACGGCGTCACGCTTTGTGACGCCTAGGCCGTCACGTTATGTGACAAAGGGAGACGGCCCAGAAAGGATTATAAGGGGACGGTGTCAGAAGTGGATCTGAGCAATCCGAATATTAGTTTGGCAACGAGGTGACGGCGTCACACTCTAAAACGTGACGCCGTCATGATGTAAAATCTATATATACTTTTCTAATTTTCATTCATTAGTGTGCAACTTTTGGGAAAAACCCTAGCTCGTATTTTACTGTATTTTAAAGGGTTTTTCACCCTAGAAACCTTGATGCTTAATTAAAGATAAGGCTTCTTCCAAATCAATCAATATGTCTATGTGTTGTTTGATTATATCTTACGCTTGTCTTTCAATAAACATGCTAGGCTAGGTCTTTATTGTGTTTGCTTAGATATAATGAAACCTAGCTATTGTTTATATGTTGTTGGTTTGCTTGTGATTATTGTGGTTGGGTGAAGTTGATGAGACAAAAAGTGTACCCGTTTTAAGGGGTCATTTAAGCCCTAATTCGAGTAAATGTGATCAAATATTGCCCTAAATCGTTCCTTTTGTCATTTTAGGTACTTTTGAGAAGATTTCTGGAAAACATGCTAATTTGGACGTTTTTGGAGCATAAAAGTGAAGAAAACGACAAAGTCTCAGAAGAAGCTGAAAATTTCCTTCCTGACGGAATCAGAGTCACAAGATGACGCCGTCAGCCAACGTTGACAAAGGAGTAGAATCAGATTACACTAGAAGCCCTATGAAGAAAATAAGATGTTTACACCTGACGGCGTCAGGTGTTAAAAGGAGTAGGCCGTCAGGTGTTAACTTAAAGAGTGACGGCCCAGACCAAAATAAAGAGTGACGACGTCAGAAGTAGATCTAGGCCATCCGAGAACCCTAATGGCGGCGAGCTGACGGCGTCAGAGCGTATAAGCTGACGCCGTCAGACTGTAAAATCTATATATACTTTTCTATTTTTCATTCATTAGTGTGGAACTTTTGGTGCAACTTTGGGCAAAACCCTAAAGACGAATTTGGCTGTATTTTTAAGGGTTTTTCACCCTTGAATCCTTCATGTTCAATTAAAGATAAGTCCTCACTTAAATTAATCAATATGTCTATGTGTTGGTTAATTACATCTTATTCTTGTCTTTCAATTAACATGCTAGGCTAGATTTTTCTTGTGTTTGCTTACATCTAATGAAACCTAACTATTAATTATTGGTTGATTGGTGTGTTATTACTTGTCTTGGATGAATGTTCCATCGATGTTAGGCTTAAGAAAACTGGCTAAACTCCTATATGGTAACCTGCTTGAACGTCTTAAGAAACATGTAACTAATGCGTACTAGGTTATTAAGGTAGTATTTAACGCATGAGCCACTGTTTACAATCCCTATGATTGTGCTTACGCATCGTTGTAGGAGGAGATAAGAGCTCCTAGAATTGGGGAGATATGTACGCCACCCCAAGAATTGTTAAGGAATACACCCGTCATCCACGCAATTAATACATACACCAATTAACCGGTAAAAGATTGTTAGGGAGTAAGGAAATATAAGTAAACGCATTTGTCTCCATATAAGTTTTCACAACCATAATAGTTTTAGTTATTTTATTTTTATTGCAATTGTAGTTTTTGGGTTAGTTGACAAGCAACTAATTCCGCCCACTCCTCCAAAACCCGAGATTTTACTTGCTTTTATAAAAATATAAAAATACAAAAATAATCTTCCTTCACCCTTAGACCTTTTAGAGTAGTTTTTCTAACCTAACGAACACTATTCCCTGTGAGAGAACGATCAATCCCCCGTACTTACCACTACACTATACTACACCGACCAGGTACACTGCCTGGTGGGATTGCAAGCTTCTCAAGATCCCTTGAGAGGTAAAACCTATTGCGTGGTCACAATCCCACGTCATTAAGTTTTTGGCGCCACTGCCGGGGAATAGTTATTGTTTAGGTAGAATTTTTATTTTACTAGGTCTACTCACTAGATTCCTTTCTAGTGAGATTTTTATTTTATTTTTCTAGGATTTCTTTAGTCTATCTTATTTCTTTGTGTTTTTGATCGTAACCATTACCATCCGCCATCATGGAAGGTGGTAACATCCTTGATCCAAACCACCCACCACAACCAAACCAACCTCCTAGAGCCCGTACCTTAGGAGAGTATTCCCAACCTAGCCACCATGGCTATCGTAACACCATTGAGCTCACTCAAGGAGCCAATGTCAATCCCTTGCGATCCGACACCATCCGGCTGGTGCAAAGCGGATGCGCATTCCATGGACTTCATTCCAAAGATCCAATCAACATCTCAAGGATTTCTTCAAAATCGTAGACTCCATAGNCCATCCGGCTGGTGCAAAGCGGATGCGCATTCCATGGACTTCATTCCAAAGATCCAAATCAACATCTCAAGGATTTCTTCAAAATCGTAGACTCCATAGACCTTGATGTTGCCACTCGAGAGACGACCCGATTGCGTCTCTTCCAATTCTCTCTGCGGGACCAAGCTAGTCAATGGCTTGAGCGACTTCCCGCAGGATCCATCACCTCTTGGGATGATCTCACAACTCGTTTCCTTGCTCAATTCTTCCCACCGGGGAGAACTACCAAGCTAAGGAATGATATCTTGGCGTTCCAACAACGCCAAGGCGAAACCCTCTACAAGGCATGGACTCGGTTCAAGGACTTACTCCAAAAAGTCCCTCACCATGGCATAGACCTTTGGCTCCTAGTCCAAATTTTCTATGACCATATCAATCTCCACACGAGGCAAACCATTGACCAAGCAGCCGGTGGCAAGCTACGTGATCTAACTGCGGAACAATCATGGGATCTCCTAGAAGATCTTGCTGTTTATGACAACGAAAGTTGGAATGACCCCGTGATTTGAATAAAACGGTCAAGTCAATATCTTTGCCTTCAAATAATTCAAGCACTTCCGACCGTAGGATCATAGAACTTGAAGACCAAGTCAAGTTTCTGATGAAATTCTACGAGGCTCCCAACCCCTCTAGCCAAGTGAATAAAATCACTTCTTCGTGCGACTTATGTAGTGGTCCCCACGACACTCGTGATTGCATGGAACTCCCCGAACAAGCTTTTGCAGACTACGCATCCTCGCGTACTGATGAAGCGGGAGACAAGTGGTACACTTTCAAACCCGAGCCAAACCCTGACGGTGATTTATACAACCCCTCATGGAATAATCACCCAAACCTTAGGTGGAAGTCAAACCAAAACGTGCCACAAAACAATTCTTCCAACCCACCTAATCGTTTTCAACCCAACGGTCCTCCCTCGAACCGTACCTTCAACAACAATCCTTTCAACAACTATGGTAGTACCAATAACTTTGAAGGATTAATGTCCAATTTTATGGCATCTCAAGAAGCTCGTATACTAAATTCACATCCGAATTTAATCAACAACAAGTAGAGATGACCAATAAGATTGACAATTTATTGAAGGCCCTTACCAACCAAGTGTTATCACCCCCACATAAGGACGCTAGGACCACTAATAGCGGACCCCAAATCAAGGAGCCTTCTTCATCCAAACATGTCCACTTCGTCAACGTTGTCACTATTAGACCAATAGATAGGAGTGAGGAAAATAATGAATCTAAGGATGAAGTTAAGGAAGTCGAGGTAGATAAGGCAAGTAGGGAAAGTGAGATTAAAGAAGTAGATGATGAGGACTACTTCAATAGGTTACCAACTAGGGAAGAGCGGGCATACCATAAGGATCTATTCGATGACTTCGAGACACCATACTTCCTAGGTAATCAGATTTTCAAAATACGCGACCCTTCTAACCCCAACATACCATGCAACTTCGGACATCTGCATGTGTGGAAAGCTTACATCGACCCTAGATCGCCCATAAACATCATGACTAGAGCCCAATACAACTTGATAATGAAAAATCAACTTGGGTATAGGATATTCCCCGATAAGGGATGGATTAGTAACTTCATGGGAAGAGTTAAGGGATTACTGGTTTATGTAGGGAACTTCACCTATGTCACCTACTTTGTGATTGTAGAAGATATTCGCCCAATAGTCGATGCAAGTTTAACCCAAGTAGTGTTGGGCAAGCCATTTATCGAGGTCTCTAGAATGACTTATGAACCTTCCTTAGGGATAGTTAAATTTAAGGATGAGACTGATGAAGTGAACTACCAAATGCCATATATGATAGAGCAATTCCAACACTTGTCCAACGTTGAGAAGGAGCTCAAATAAGCGGTTTACTATAGGAACGATGAGGATAGACGTAGGGGAGTAGACTATGTCATGGAAAGGATATTTGGTTTCTACAAGGATTGTTTGAAATTAGGACCGGAATATAAAACTGGAAAAGAGGATGACTTAGAAGCCGTGACCAACGATGAAGTCACGTAATGTATGGTGACTTTGAGTCTATCTACAAGACTCGTTAATAAAGAAAAGCGCTTCTTGGGAGGCAACCAAAGCTTTGTGTGTTTTGTTTATTTGTTTATTTGATTTTATTTGTTTCCGTATGTAGGTTATTTTTCTTGTTATTAATTCATGCTTCAAACTAACTTGTGAAAATGCTTTATTTTGTTTTTAACTTCGTCTTAACTACATATAAAGGAATTTTGCAAAAGATAAGTGTAAGGGAAATCTAAATCGGTTTATAAGAACGAATGAACATGAATCATAACAATGTAAATTAACATACATATTAGTATTTGTTTGAGTCAAATGCTTGTATCGAGTCATAATGAATTTTTGCAGGAATTCCAGGAAGTAAGCTCTAGTTTTTCCAGAATTTTTCCGGAAACTTAACATGAGAATTCTGTCAGATCATTTCTGTAGGATACTAGATAAGCACAAAAACACGTATGGATCCTTATGGGTTTGGTTCGTTTACAAGAAGGAAATAAAGAAAGAAAGAATTGTAGAGAGAGAAAGTAGAGAGAGAATGAGATGGAACCTAGAGAGAAAACCAAAAAAAAAGAAAATAGATTATAAGAGTTTCAAACCTCTCCAAGGATGGAGAGGGCTTTTATATGTACAAGGTTTTGCCACTTGGGCTGTGGATCAGGCTGACAGTGGGTAAAGACCCAACCCGACTCCACGAATACTAACTACTTCTAATCTACGTTCTACTAACTATTATAAATACTACGAGCTAAACAATGCTTAATCGTATTTGGGGTGACCGAATCTTTCTTATGAAAAATCGTATTCCTAACAATCTCCCCCTAAGGGAGGTCACCCTGAAATTAAATCTTGAATTCTTGCATTGAGATCTTCGTAGATACTTTTGTAGCTTGTAGTTGTTGATTCTTCAATGATAAGTACTTTGTGCTTTCAGCACCAGACTCAAGATGACTTCCTTGATGTGTAGGATGATCTTTGACTTTGCTCTTTTGCTTATCATTCAAATATTTAGCTTCATGTCATCTTTTAGTGGAAGTGTCTCTTCGTGATGTTGTGATTGTCTTTGTGTTGTCATCCTCACACTTTTCAGGATCATGATCTTCTTCATCAGAGTTGTGGAAGCATAGTTGAAGCCCATTCCTTGATCATCATATCTTTAGATTTGATGTTGAAGTGTAAGCATGAGATGATGAATCAGCGTCTTTTCAGCAATCGGCATCAATCGTCGGCTTCTTTGTCTCTTGTGTGAGTACGCCTTTCCAACATGCCCATACATCTTAGTTGAGTAGATCTTCACGGTTGAACAGTTCTGACGACTCCTTTTAGATGTTGGTATGAGCATGTGGAACTAGAGTGATGGTGGTGAATAATGATAAGTTTGGTATGTTGAGCTGCATAAAACTTGGTTAGTAATAAACATACCAGCACTTACAAGTTCGGACTTCGAGATCGTCAACAGCATAGTGTGAAGACTTTCTCTAATCCTTACTAAGGCCGTTCCTAATCGGATGCACCCGAAAGGGCTTTCACTGACATACCGNGCTCTTTTGCTTATCATTCAAATATTTAGCTTCATGTCATCTTTTAGTGGAAGTGTCTCTTCGTGATGTTGTGATTGTCTTTGTGTTGTCATCCTCACACTTTTCAGGATCATGATCTTCTTCATCAGAGTTGTGGAAGCATAGTTGAAGCCCATTCCTTGATCATCATATCTTTAGATTTGATGTTGAAGTGTAAGCATGAGATGATGAATCAGCGTCTTTTCAGCAATCGGCATCAATCATCGGCTTCTTTGTCTCTTGTGTGAGTACGCCTTTCCAACATGCCCATACATCTTAGTTGAGTAGATCTTCACGGTTGAACAGTTCTGACGACTCCTTTTAGATGTTGGTATGAGCATATGGAACTAGAGTGATGGTGGTGAATAATGATAAGTTTGGTATGTTGAGCTGCATAAAACTTGGTTAGTAATAAACATACCAGCACTTACAAGTTCGGACTTCGAGATCCTCAACAGCATAGTGTGAAGACTTTCTCTAATCCTTACTAAGGCCGTTCCTAATCGGATGCACCCGAAAGGGCTTTCACTGACATACCGTAGTACACCAACGATTAGGTGAGTCGCTGGAGATCACCCCACGACTGTAGACCTTTTGGAAAACCACCATAAACACTAAGCGTAATTCACAAGAGATTACCGAAGTGACATGCTGTCAGGGCTGTTTGATGTTGACCCTGGCAGGAGTTTCCACTCAATCATTGGGAAATACTTATGTATATGCCCTCATAACTGTTCTTGGCAGATTGCTAAGATCTGTGTAGGACTCAAAATATTACATCTGGTGTTCTTAATGTTTAACCACCAGTGTAGAAGTATTAAGTGTTCCTATGAGATCTTTTGATGCATCTCTTGGCTCTAGACTCGATAAGTGCACATTGGTTATCCTATGCGGAGACTAGGGAGGGGTCTCCTATTTAAATATCAACTAGCTCTAAGAGACAAGTTGATAGATTACACCGGTTCCCCGTGAGAATGAAACAAGCTCTTTTAAGAGAACTTGAACCTGGTTTTTGCCCTAAGGTTGAATAATTGGAGGGCTATTTATGTTCACCCTTTCTCATTTCATTTCTTTTTAATTCTTCAACCCCTTCAGTGCTTACCGATACTTCATCACTAGAACCTTTTTGGGTTTGTTCCAGTTCTAGCTCAGTCTCAGTCGGCACTCTTCCCTTTCTCACTTTTCTCCTTTTTTCAATCATTCCTAAGGACTTCTAATATATCGATTGGATTGTCCCTGGGAAGATCCCTCCGGTTCTGGTGGATCATGGGAACATATACCTAACCTTACCATCCTTATAACTCCATGCATTAAATTAAAGTGGTCGGTCTTTTGGTATCTTTCCATAATCGCCATATAACCAAATCATTGAAAATTCTCTCAAAGTGTTTATGATTAAGAAACACATTTTGTTAACACTTTGAGAGTTTTATCATTTTTCAAATGCTCCCCCTTAACATGTGCTCATAGGTTAAAGATAGAAATTTGTGCATGTCGGGGTGAGTTGCACTTTTGAATTGATCTACTCTTAATAGACATATACCCTAGGGACACGTTTACGTTGCTTAGTTAAAGGGATCCATTATCAGCTTTTAGGTGATAACTAGCCCTAATAACTAACTTGAAGTTGTTAACATTCCTTAAAAAGGAAGTTAGACCCGTCAAAGTATATATCTAAGAAGAGCTTCTGTTGGATTGATATACTCTGACCAAACTACTTAATATAGCTTGTTAAAGGGTTTAGCAGTCTTGGATAAATACTAAAATACTAATAATGAAACACTGAATTACTCTGTTAAAGTATGCAGAATTTACTTAACAAAGCTAAGAAGAGCAATAAACTTCAACGATTATATTATCACTTGAATCTACTTATCGAATACAGACTCACAAACAACCCTAATATCTCTAATATCGAACTTTAGCTTTTCTCTAAAATCGTATATCTCTAATGTTGACCTAGGGATCGTTTTATAGGCACAAGGAAAACCCTAATCAGTTTACAATACTTGTACGACAAGTAAACTAACTCTAATTTAGAATATTCTAGACTTTACATAATATTCCTAATCTAATCTTTAATATCGTCAGTCTTTATCCTTTAGCAGTACTTTGACTTTATCCAACGAGCAGTACTTTGATCATGAGTAGTACTTTGACTTTAACACTTCAGCAGCACTTTGATGTCCAACAGTACTTTGATCTTTATACCCCAACAATCCTCCCCTAACTTGAATTCTACTTGTTTGACTTCAAGTTTCCTGTTTGTTATCTTTATCTTTAAGGAAAGGTTGTTCCTTTGAAAGTCATACTCGTTGTTTTGTTATCATCAGCATGTAGTATCTGCAATCTTCATCAGCAACAATTCTTTGTCTTTACAGCAACTTAATCTATTCTTAGCTACTCAGCAACATAAGTTACATCAAATCATATTAAGTTTCAGACTATTCTCATCACTTCCAGGTGTGTTAACTCCTGTGAGAGGTGAATCATTGAAAATTAATGGATTTTGATGTCTCTTTACCAAAGCCATTAACTCTGGAGTAGCCAATGTTTAGGTTAAGTAAACCATGGTACATTGATAACCATATGATTTTTAGCAAATCATCAGCTATCAACGGATTTGAGTAGTCTTTACCAAAAGCCGTTTTCCTATGGACTAGTTAGTTCTTTTATCACAACCATGGTGAACTAATTACCATATAAATAGATTTTCCACAGCCTTTACCACAAGCCATTTTCCTTGTGGGCTAGTCAAATCTTCACTTATTCCATATATGGTGAGTTGAAACCATACAATTTTTAGTAAATTGTCAACTATAAACGGATTTGATTATCACATCAGAGCCGTACCCTCATGATGAATCAAACTCTTTCTTGTCTGTTAAACATGGTGAGTTGAATACCATTTGTTGTGTATCACAAGTACTAACACCATGTTTATCTCCAAAACAATTTGTTGCTGTAATTCTTTGTGCTTCAAAAAGTATTTTGCACATGACAAAAATTGTTATTTCAAAAAGACTTTACTGGTTTTAACTGCAAGCAGTACTTTGAGAAAAGTATTGTTTGATCAGCAGTACTTTGAATAAAGTACTTGTTTATTCAAAAGATTTTATACAGTTAAGATCATACCAGTATTTATCAATCATCATCCTTCAAAATTGTCCAATTAATGAACTAGTTTATCAGAATTAGAGCAGTTTCATCTTCTTGCTCTACTTCCACACCATGATCCAACATCCTCAGCATCAAATCTCTTGTAAGAGGATATCTCCTTTCTGGCAGCATATAGATCATAGTACCATCTTCCAATTCTAAAACATGTACACCAGCATTTGCAATGAATCTCCAACTTTGAATCTCCCAGACTTCTTGATTCTTCCAAATATCAGCTGTACTTGTTTCTTCTGTTTCCCACATAGTACTCAAATCTCCCAGCAATACTACACCAATTCCATTAAGTGGAATATGTTCAAAATGAGCTTGAATTTGTTGATGTAGATCAAACAAATCTTCTCTGTCTATTAGGTGCAATACATCTACGAGCAGATTAAATGCTCTGAAGCTTTCATCTTCTCTATGGAAAACAAAATAATCACCATCTTCTTCTGATTCAATAACTTCCAAATCAGATATCTTGGACTTTGTCTTAGAATCTTTGTCAGACTTAGGATGATCAAAATCAACAACTCTAAGATAATTCCTCAGCTCATCAATAGTGTTAGCTCTTAACTCCACTGTAGGTTTAGACTTCTTTGATGACTGTGGTTTGGTTGTTGTTCTTTTTCTTTTATTACTAGCTTCCATTATCTGTTTTCCTTCTTTAGTATTAAAACCAACAATGCCATCTACATGTCTTTGGTATTCTTCTCTGACAGCATCATATAGTTCTTTCATCTCTGAATGCTTTAACTTATGTAGACCTTTGTATCCTCTTCCTTTCAAATAGCTCATAAAGTAATTTCGTTCTTGAGCCTTTGTCATTTGTCTCCTTGGTTGAACAACAGCTTCTTTTCTTTCTTTTTCAAATTCAGCATCAAGTTCTGCTTGTAACTTTTTGACAGCTGCTTCACTTTGAGCTTCTTGATAAGCCCTTATCTGTTCCATAGTGAATGCTTTCTTTTTCTTCTTCTTCTCTGGTTCTACCAAGATTTTTTTTCCTTTATCTTTAGGATCAATTTCTTGAGTAGGCCGGGGAGAAGGTTGCAGATCTTGAATTTGTTCAGCTCCAGGAATGACAATACCTTTAGGTCTTGACATATTTAACATGATCTCAGCAATGGTTTCATCATCACTACTAGAAGGTTTTAGGACCTCCTTTTCTTGGACTGGATTGGATGGACCCACATCTTCATCAAAATTTATGGTCCTTGGTGTGACTAAATATTGTCTCAGAGTACCTTGATGATCAGTACTTTGAGGAACAACATCTTGATGAACTTCAACACCAACACTTTCCAATTCTAATTCCTTATCACTATCTTTTGCTTGAGTATCAGCCTCTTGAAGATTTGTATTCTCAGTATCTTGATAAGGAATTTGTTCTTCAAGTGGTGTCTGTGGAATATTTATAGCAGCATCTTGATCAACAGCATTAGTACTTTGATCAGCAGTCTTGTCATCATCAACAGTTTTTTGATCATCAACAGCATTTTCATTCAAAGCATCTTCATTAGCAGCATCTTCATTCAAATTTATATCTTCATTATTCCTCCCCAATGTGAATGAAGATAGCTTTCTTAGCCTCCTCCTTTTTGACTTAAACTTCTGGAGACCTTCTGAAGGTTGTTCAATGAGAGACTTAACCAATGTCTTCAAATTCTTATACTTCTTTTGAAGAATTTTCAAAGCAGTAGCTTGATCATCATGAGCTCTCTTCAATCTCTTCAATTCTCTTGTCAAGGCATAATTATCCATAACTTCCTCTTCATCAGGCGTATCCTCGTCATCCATCACTCCCTCATCTCCTCCAGATGTTTGAGACCCATCTGTGAGAGTATAATCATTGGGGGTGGGTGGTTGATTAACACCATGATCTGAGTCTTCAATTTCAGTACCTTGCAGAGAAGCAGTCTTTTCTTTCGAAGCAGTCCTTTCACTTGAGACAGTCTTTTGAGAGACTTCTTGAACTGGTGAAGAAGCATTATGTTTAGAAACATCTTCTTCATGTGAAAGTGACTTCTCAGAATGTTGAGATGGAGTTGGAGCAGAGTCAGAAGGTTCAGATGCATCTTCTGAATCTCCTTGAGCAGCATCTCTAACAACCTGTGCTACTTCCAACATGTGAGCAGTAAGAGGTGTATCCCTACCAGTAAATTTAGCACTCTTTGTAGCCATGAAGGTAAACACCTTATCAAGAAGAATAACAACTGGCAAGAAATCATGTGGCTTAGGAACACCTTCAAGCTGTTTGTTCAGAAAGACTTGTATGAACCTGGGATACATCAAAAATGGAGAACCATTCTTGATGTGATTAAGCATTCCATTGAGAATCATCCAAGAAAAGTTGAATGGCTGATTAGTTGCCAGACCTACCAATGCAGGGGCTATGGATTTGGGAAATTCATTCCAAGCAGTACTCTTGTTGCTCAGACAATGAAGTAGGACATGGATCAAATATTTCCAATGAGGACTGAATAAGGGTTTTTCAAAGGTAAGCTTGCGAAGTGAACCCTCATATCCAAGATCTCTAAGTGTATCCCAAATAACCTCTTTAGCAAAACAAGCAGTACCTTCTTCATCATTAAACTAAAGATCTGCTCTTATAGAAGCCTCTGTCATCCGAATATTACGCCCTGCAACCTTACCCGTAATGAACCAAATATCATTCTCATCCCATCCAGCCTTAGCAGTAGCCCAAAATTCTTGGATCCAAGGTCCAATAACATCAGGATTGACCAAGATAGCATAATTGATTGTCGACCCAGCGAGGAAATCAATTATATCATGAAAATTGACATTGACTTCAGTCTTATCCAAGTTAGCTACCATATTGTGACGATTACAAGTAGAACGAGCCATTGTGTATGATTGAGAAAGTAAAGAAGGCGGCGAAGGTGTTGTTTATGAAAGAGAAAAGTTCGGTAGGGTTTAGTAAATATGGGTAAGATTTAAAAAATCAAATCCCAATAAATATGAAATCTGCTGTTTTTAACCCTTATTCCTTTCCAATAAATTAAATAACTGTTACCATAGTTTTGTTACCGTTGTATAGTAACAATAAGTCCACGTCAGCAAAGCAGTACCGTCATATAGCCGTTGAGCAGTACTTTCAGCATCCAAAACCCAATTCCCTATAAAAGAACTCGTTACTTACACCTTTCTTCATCACAAAATCATACCAAAACCTTCAAAAACTTATCATCATCTTCCAAAACATAACATCACCATGAGTAAATCCCCATTTGTTTACATCTCTTCAGATGACTCTAGTGACACAGAGATCAAATACTACTCAGACTGTGATTCTGATTCAGACACACCAGGATGGAGTGACTACTTTCCTCCTATTGCAACAAGCTCATCCCAGAGAAACACTAAGAGAAAGGCACCAACTACTGCTCCAGCTACAAAATTAGCCAAAGAACTGCCACTAGCTTTGACTCAAGCCTTGGAATCTGCTATGAAGAACATGAAGTGGCCTGCTCAAGAGGGCTCAAGTGAGAAGCCAGGAAGACCAGAACGTCCTCCAAAGCAAGTGCTCTTCCTTCCTTGCCTAAAGATGCAAGCATCTTTTGATGAAAAGAGAAAGAATGCTCAGAATGCAAAGCACAACTACAAAGGAAAAGGGAAAAAAGCCTATGGAGTAGGTTATCTAGGTTGTAGGTTGAGTAGGGTTGATGTAATTTAGCTTGATCATGTATCTTTGTTGTTGTAATGTCTGTGATCTTCAAGATGAATGTACTGTGACTTTTAATGAATAAAAGTACTTTTCTATTAATGAAAGATAAATGTAGCCTCCCCTCAAATAATGAACAACTACTAATGCCTCCCCTCAAAAGTAGCCCTAAAAATTGATCATACCTATACTTACCACCAAATGCTTGAATCTTGAAACATCAAAGCCTTTTGTAAGTAAATCTGCTACATTATCATCTGTATGAATCTTGACCACATTAATCAATCTGTGCTCATAACAATCTCGAATGAAGTGATGTCTAATCTGAATATGCTTAGTCTTGGAATGGTAAACTGGATTCTTCACAATACAAATAGTACTCTCATTATCAATGTTGATGGGAGTATTCTTGAAATTGAACCCATAGTCCAAGAGTTGATTTTGCATCCACAACACTTGTCCACAACAACTTGCAGCTGCAACATATTATGCTTCAGTAGATGACATAAGACCCAAACTTCATGCCATCAGGTAAATCACATAAGACCCAAACTTCTTAAAGTTTAAACTGTAGAAGTTCTTCTTGCATAGCTTCAACCCAGCTTTCTTTAGTTAAAGCTTATGCTATATTCTTGGGTTCTTCTTGTGTTAGGTCACCATATTGTAAACACAAGTACAGATTTGATAGAAATGAGATGAGAAATAGAGTTTGGTTGATTAGATCAAATATGAAGAATAAAAGTGCAAGAGTTTCCTTATGATATTGAAATAACCAACAAGAGTAAGCATTACATTGATGTCCTATTTATAGGTGAGGAGCTAGGGCAACACTCCCTTCTCTTCCCTTTTCTAATTCATATGGGCTTTAGGCCCATTGGACGAGTAAAGGGCTTACCCTTAAACATAAATAACATAAATAACTTAGCAACCTATTACAATGACTGAAATAACTGGGACTTGATGAAACATTGATAAACTTAGGTTCTAACAATCTCCCCCTAAGGATCGGTTGTTGAAGAAGTGATGTTAGTCACGGTCATTTGAGGCTGCTTTACGTCATCTGTCTTTGCACTTTAGTTGTAGCATTCATAGCTTTGGACGTCTTCAAAAATGATTATGTAGAATTGATTCATCGTTCTTAGTTCTTAGCAATCTCCCCAAGATAGAATGGGTGTTCATTGTTCTTTGTTGTTGATGAGATAGTGATCAATCTGATGTGGTAATCTGCCATTCGTCACATTCTTTGACTCCAGTGGATCTGCATCATTCCGACATGCTCATACATCTTTGACGGTTGAAACTTTCATAAGTGAGGAGCTCTCTTTTCATATGTGAAGATTCTTTGTGTAGACGTAGAATCCTTCTTTAGACGGTGTGTTGCTTAAGATCGTTTGGCTTTATCACTTTGTAGATTCTTTTGACATGGAATCTATCTTTGACATTCATGTTGCTTCGATCTTTCATGAGAGCTTTCATTTTGTTGAGATGTAAGTATGAGCATGTGGAAGCCGGTGTTCAGGATGGTTGTTGTACCTGAAATGAAACAGTTAGCAATAAAACATCCGGTACTTACAGGTTTGGAGTTAGAATTCGTCAACAGCATAGTGTGAAGACTCCTTCTAATCCTTACCAAGGCCGTTCCTAATCGGATACCCCCTAGAGGGCTTACACAGACATGCATACGCACACCCACGATTAGGTGAGTCGCTGGAGATCACCCCACGACTGTAGACCGTTTGAAACCATCGAACACACTAAGCGTAATCCACAAGGAATCACCGAAGTGACCTGCTGTCAGGGCTGTTTGATGTTGACCCTGGCAGGATTTCCGTTCAATCATTCGAGAAGTACATAAGTAAATCCCTCATAAACGTTCAAGGCAGATTGCTAAGATCTGTGAAGGACTCGATATTTTACACTTAGTGTCCAATGATGCAAGACACTTAGTGTAGAAGATTTTTGTGTTCCTAAGAGATCTTTTATGTTATCTCGTGGCTCTAGACTCAATAAGTGCACATTTGGTTTCCTATGCGGAGGCATGGAGCCGAGGGCCTCCTGTTTCAATATCAACCATATCTAATAGACGATCGGTAGATTATACTGGTTCCCCATGAGAATGAAACAAACATCTTTTAAGAGATGCCTGAGTGGGTAAGAAGGTTTAGGTGCATTGCGTCACTGGGTCCATGACGTCTTTTATCTTCAATACCGGTGTTGCCTTAGCAACGACTAGTAGCATATGAATTGAACCCGGTGTCTGACCTATGGTTGATAAAATGGAGGGCTATTTCTTTTCACCCTTTTCATTCATTTTCTTTTTAATTCTTCAACCCCTTCTTTCTCCTTTCATTCTTTTCTCCTTTTGTTATATCATACCTAACGACTTCTAATTACTAACTATTGGTGATGTCCTTAGGTAGATCCCTCCGGTTTAGGCGGATCATAGGACGGTTTTCCCTATCTTTAGTCACCTTGTAACTCCATAACTATCCTATTGATGCCTTTAAACCAAATCATTGAAAATCTCTCAAAGTGTGTAAGAGTGTAAAACTTTTTGTTAACACTTTGACGTTTTGGATTTTATATGAAATACTCCCCCTCAACATATGCTCATGATTATTTTTAGAAATTTGCATATGTGGAAAGAGTTGGCACTTTTTGAATTGATCCACTCTTAATAGTCATGTACCCGAGGGACACGTTTACATTGCTTAGTTAAAGGGATGCATTATCAGCTTTTAGGTGATAACTAGCCCTAATAACTAACTTGATGTTGTTAACATTCCTAAAAGGAAGTTAGACCCGTCAAAGTAAACAACTAGAAAGAGTTCCTCGAAACGGTACTTTCTAATCGGATAAATCCTTTCGAATTCAAACATTTGTTGTTTCGTCAATTCGTGGGTCAATTCTGAGTCGAGCTCGTACGAGATAAGACTTTTTGACATCATATTTTAATCACTTTCTTTTTCTCCACCTCAAAAATAGCACATCAAATTTTGTTTTTGTAAACGGTTTTGATTAAAATATGCCTTTTTGAGTCTTATGGGGAGAGATCAACAAGATTTGAAGATTTAAGAACAATGTTTTGATTCAAGTACTCCCCCTCAACAAGTGATTACTTATTGAGGTGTTATACTTGTCTTTTGAGCAGATTTGAAAAATACTAAAAGGTTTGATTAAATCTACTCAAAAGTAAGAAGCTTTAGCTCCTTATATTAGGATTGTGGCACTGATGCGTACCACAGGGTCCTTTCATTACAAAGTGCGGGTTGTACACTGTTATGTGTGCACAAGCCTTAGTAATTACAAATCAAACAATATTATAAATATATTGAAATTTTTGTACCAGAAGTATGGGAGCTGAGCTAAGCATCGAAGACTGTGAACTTTGGATCAGGTCGGCGAAATGTCAAGACCGGAAATGATGGTCGAACACCGATATAGCTTTCCAACCTTCTGATCTGTTGTCGTCGATATAGCCTTTCTTCAATCGTATGGACAAAGTTTCTGATCATTCTGCGTCCATTAGCTTTCCACCTAGTTGGTCTTCCCTCTTTCAGCCTCTTCTTTTCATCCTCCAACCTTTCTGCTAACCCATCACGAACTCGTTGAAGTGTGACATCACAAAACTTCTGAATCTCATCGAACCTCATGAAACGAAGCTGATGCTTGCTGTTGAGGTAGATGACTCCAAATGTCGGTTTTTGCACGAGAGAGTATTGTGACATCCCGGTAATTTCAGGAATCAAGAGTTGTGGTTGAGTAAGGTTGATGGTGTTCTGATAACTTTCCACTCCCAGCTGAAGATCTTCTACTCTCTTGACGACGATTTCTTTCAAGAAGGCGTAGTTGAATTTCTTCTCTTCCACGATCTCCAGTATGGCAACGATACGAAGCGGTTGCTTCACATTCTCACTGGACTTGAGATGTAGTCGGTGGGTGTAGCCCAGCTTTCGTTTTTCCGGCCAATGTTGAATACCGAGAAGAGCGTCCCTGTTGTATTGGACAACTGATTTGCAGTAGATTGGTGCGTGCTCTTCAATGTCTGGTGTGTGAGTGAGGATGCATATCGTTCCTTGGAGGTCTCGTGTGCATGCTGAAGGTATTGGTAGTCGTTGTTGAAGAAGCGTCGGTAGGGGATCTTAGGTTTTTCTGGAAACCCAAGTAGAGGTAGTGGTTTTGTCTAGTTCGTGAAGTAAGGTTTCTTCTTTTCAGTATCGACATTCGATTTAGGGTTAAGCCAGTCGAACGAGCCAGATAAAGGACAGGCTATGTTCTCCATGTGGTAGTCGAGTTCTACTTTGCTCCCGGATCTCTTTTTGAGAAAGTCTATTGCTTCACGATTAATCCGCTTCAGTTCAGTCTTCGACAACCTTTCAACTTGTAAACCTGACATAATACTCTGAGTCATCTAAAAAGTATTACCCGGCAATGGTTCGTCGGTCTCAAGCGGTGGTTGTGCTTTGATCATCGTTGTCAGCCAATCAGAGTCATGAGCTTCGTCCACGTCTAGCCATGAGAATTGAGTAGTCTTTTTCTTCTGCTTCTTTGACTTTGAGGATTTCTTCTTCTCTTTTGGAGACGATGGACCGGTTTGAAATTCAGGAATTTCTGATTAGGGTATTGCTGTTTCTGGTTCTTCCTGAGTATCAAACGGTTGAAGCATGAATGGTGCCTCTGATTGTGTCGGTCCGGAGCCGAATGCAGGAGCTCTTTGTTTGGAAGGAGGAGCCTTAGAAGTCTTGTGGGACTGCTGTGATGAAGATGGTGCTTCTGACTTCTTTGACTTCTTGATTTTCGGATCTGNTGAAATTCAGGAATTTCTGATTAGGGTATTGCTGTTTCTGGTTCTTCCTGAGTATCAAACGGTTGAAGCATGAATGGTGCCTCTGATTGTGTCGGTCCGGAGCCGAATGCAGGAGCTCTTTGTTTGGAAGGAGGAGCCTTAGAAGTCTTGTGGGGCTGCTGTGATGAAGATGGTGCTTCTGACTTCTTTGACTTCTTGATTTTCGGATCTGAGTCAGGATCATCATCTTTTCTTTGTCGTTTGTGTTTACCGGCAACTTCCTTGCAAGATTCTTTTGAGGCAATGGCTTGAAGTGCCTCGAACATCGTTGATTCTTCAGGTGTCTTATCCTCCTTGTTTCTGAGCTTGACAGCTAACAGGGTTTGCAGTTGTTCCGTAGATAGGTCTTCCGGTGGTGGAGGATCCCTGTTAGTGCGAAGGTAAAATGGAGTTGACTCAAGCATTCTTTCAATGTTGTGCTTGATCCTGGTATTCAACTTAGAACTAATCGGCTCAATAAGCACAGACACAGCCGGTTAAGTTATTGCAGCGAGATTGTCGTTTAGATATTCTGTTGTGTACTCCTTGATCATCCCGTCCATGTCGGCATGTAGAGCTTTGTTGACAAGTTCACTTGCATCCTGAAGATCTTTGACTTGTGAAGTCAAAGTTTTGACCTGTTGTGAGAGCAGTTGTACTTGGTCATGAAGATCTCCAGTTGGCTGTTGCGTCTCCTTCTTTTTCTTCTTAGCCAAATCAAGAGCTTTCTTAATCCGCTTTGATGCTGTCAAAGTTGCTTTGCCTCTGTTCTTCTTCTTGTCTGATTTGCCTTTGTGTGTTTTCTTTGCTGGTGGTGGTGATGAGTGATGTGATGATGATGATGAAGATGATTTGTGCTCGGGTTCTGATGGAGGAGGTGAGGGATCCCTTGGAGGTGTTTCTTTTGGATTCGGGGGATTCTTTGAAGATGAGTGCGGAGGACTGTTGATGTATTGATCAGTGTCAATGAGGTCTTCGTCTTGATCGAGTCCACGAAGCAGTCTATCCGTCTCTTCCTTATCTTTCCTCTTGATTTCCTCGTCTCTCTGAACTTTAGCAATGAATTCGGGTGTGATGTACTCTGTCTGCTCTTGCTATTCCTCTGTAGCTTCTTCCATGACGATGTTCCCTTCAGTGTCACGTTGTTCATTTTCGGTCTGAGGAACTATAGTGCTACTTGAGCCAGCCTCATGTCCTGGAAGATTTGTCGGTGTTTGATGAGGTTGTGGATGTTGGAGATTGAGTAGTACAACTACCCTGAATTCTTTCTCTTCCTGCTTCTTTTCAGCCCTGGTGTCGACAATGATACTCTTTAGTTTACGTTTGTCAACCAGTGGCTCTGCAGTAGGCTCATTTTCTGCTTCTTCATCACGAGCAGCATCACTTGGTTCATTGATGGTAATTCCCGTGCCTTTTCTTTGTTCTTGCTCAGCAGTTTCCTTGCTTAATTGTTTAGTCAGTTCAAGCCCTGGAATCTCTTCTTCTTCATCAGATTGTTCTTCTTGGTCATCTGGAGCCTTTGACCTTCTTACATAGTCTGCTTCGACATCAGATTCTGTTGTGTACTCCTTGATCATCCCGTCCATGTCGGCATGTAGAGCTTTGTTGACAAGTTCACTTGCATCCTGAAGATCTTTGACTTGTGAAGTCAAAGTTTTGACCTGTTGTGAGAGCAGTTGTACTTGGTCATGAAGATCTCCAGTTGGCTGTTGCGTCTCCTTCTTTTTCTTCTTAGCCAAATCAAGAGCTTTCTTGATCCGCTTTGATGCTGTCAAAGCTGCTTTGCCTCTGTTCTTCTTCTTGTCTGATTTGCCTTTGTGTGTTTTCTTTGCTGGTGGTGGTGATGAGTGATGTGATGATGATGATGAAGATGATTTGTGCTCGGGTTCTGATGGAGGAGGTAGTCTGAACATTCTCCCTACAACAAGAGTTATCAGCAAGCATCAAGGCTGCAACGTTCGAAGCTCCTAACGGACGGAAATGGTTAAATCACCCGTTAGCTGGAGTGAGGTTGAGATACTCAATCACAGGGGTTTGTTCGGTAAGAAGATTCGTTGGAAAACGGAGAAGATTGTTCAAAATCAAAGAACCGTTGTTAAGCTGCCCTGTAGCCGCCACAGAAGGAAAAAGTTATGCCGATGTCTAGAACGCCGACCTTTGGAAGTTTAATGTTAGGGAAAATGTTAATGCTCAAGGTTCGCCATGGATAAAGGTGTATCGTTTGTACTTCCGTTTTCTGGTAAGGTGCGAAAGCGCTAAGTCCGATATTATCGGAGCCATTCCAAAGATAATTAGCTAGAGGTTGGTCGCGGTTGGCGTACCAAACATTAAGAGCTACCTGAAGAACTTCAAGTACTACTTCAGCAACACTTCACGTTTCACCTCAAAAAGTGTTTGTCGGATGATAATTCTTATCATTCCATTAGAAGAAGCTTCGGATCGATGACAAGTACACTTCAATAGAAGAACCTGTGGGATCATGGATCGTTGAAGTAACAACTTCAGCAAAGTGCGCATCCCCATTGTCAAGGTTCGTTGATACCGGCGAGGCAAGAGTACGACGTGGGATGCGCGAAGATCCAATCGCGGAAAGTATCCTCATCTTTTCACGATGGAGGCCGTTAGGAATAAAACGAGTTAAGCTCGCGGACGAGCTCTCCTAAGTGGTACGTGCTGTGGACATATTCTCAAAAATTCATGTCTTATAATTTAAATAATAGTTTTTTAATACTATTCATTTTAATAAAAACTTCGTAGAAAGTTATCCGTAAATATCGCAATTCTTTCCAACGACTAATGCATATATACTGAGTCACTCTACATTTCTTGTAGTCCATTATTTATTTTCCCTTGAAACCTAATTCTAAAAAGTCTAAGCATAATTCACTTGTATTATATAAGGAACTAGAAATTACTTAAATAATCAAAAACATATACTATCTGCAAAGCAATTCGTTAATGTTGTAATGATGCCATGTGAAAGTTATTGAAAACTCATCCATCTAGCTACATTATATTTTCATAATTTTTACAATAGTGTGCTTCAATCCACTATGGTTCAAAATTTTTAACAAAATAGCATTAGGAATTAATTAATATTAATAGACTTCAAACTACGTTGACTCCCAATAAATAACACGTCAAATATACTTGAACTCGAGCCGCTAGTGCAACTAAACGGTACCAAATCAATTTTTTGTAGTCTAGTCTTCCCGTAAACAGTGGGTACAAAGGTTTATATCCTTTGCCGGACTGTTACCTAGCAAATAGGGCTGGTTCCACAAGCACTCAAGGATAGTCCTTCAGTGGACATCTTGTACTAGGGCTTATATCCTAGCACAGCGCACGATCTTCCACTAAACTCAAAAAACCGATACAGCTCCTTAAGTACTTTGCATGTATCTAAATTGCTTATATTCACAAAATCTTCTTGCTCTCTCTACTCTTCCTTGGCTCGTTCTATACATCTCTTTTGCTTACCATTGAAGAATCTCTTGGATCCTTACCTTTGAAGAAGGAGATTTTTAAGACTTAAGGAAAAGTTTGCGCTTACCATGGAGGATCTCTTTTTTGAATTTGACTCGAGACCATTATTAAAATGATCTTTCTCTTTTCTTATTATGCTTTTGTTTACCCCGTCCGTCATTCCTCGGAGGAGGATATAGTTCCTCAGACCGGAAAGAAGCGGAGAACTAAACGTGACAGCATCTGAAGGCGAGGAACATGACGTCATATAGAGAATGGGAAGGGATTTATTCCCAAGAGGAAGAGAGCAAAGATGTCTCCGATGTAAAGCGCAATAAATTCAGACCTGTAAAGTATAACTCATTAATATTCCACCCATCTTTCAAAGAGACAAGTTTTCTGTAAAAAAAAAAGGAGTGGTGGGAGCCAAAGATCTGAAGATAAACGAATGACTTAAAATGAATTTGCCATAATTTTTAATTATGGTCAAGAGTCCTTTTTTTCCGCTATTTTTTAAAATTATGCGACCAAAAATGCCAGCGTTACTAGTTTACTGAAAACACTGGAAAGTGCCCAACGAGCGGTGAAAATTGACAAGTCACTCAAGTCGTGGAGTTATGTGTTTTGTGAAATGAAAGGGTTCATCAGCCCGGATAGACTGCTTCGGGACCTCGATCAAAAGACGAAGACCTCATTGACACTGATCAATACATCAACAGTCCCTCCGCCACTTCATCTTCAAGAAATCCCCCGAATCCAAAAGAAACACCTCCAAGGGATTCCCTTACCTCTTCNAAGTTAAAGCTCACATTTGCTTAAGTGAAGCCCGTGATGATGTTTTCATTACTTAAGAGCTCATGAATATGAAAGAGACACTTAATCGAAGATTAAAGATGATTATCTTAGATAAGCTTTCAAACTCGAGCAAAGGATCACTTTTAATCATTGAAGACTTATTGAAGACTCGATCTACACATATTTCCTCAAAATTACAAAGGACACGAAGTCGTGTTTTAGAAAGATAAAAAGCTTTGTATCTCTAGTTTACGCTTGTTTTCATATATTTGAAGTTCAGGGCTAGTGTCGCAACAATGTAAACGTTATGCAAGCTCTTGAGCTATATCTAGAATCACCCCTCATTTGTGAAGGTTGGTTCAGCATAGGTTAGATTTTAGAGAGTTGGTTCTCTTAGGAGTAGGAGTAGATTAGTTTAGCTTATTTTATGTAATCTTTTTAATGCAAAGTTTTTCTTTCCAAGTCTTAAAGCTTTTTACTTCTTATTTCTGTGCTTCCTTCTCCCATTTACTTTCATTTGATTTTCATCTTATCAAGCTTCTTTCTTTCTACTTTGATTCAAATAAGCTACAAAAGTTGCACCACTTTGCCATGGAAGAAATTTTTGTGCCTTATGAATATGACTTGAGCTTTTTGGATCTGTAGCTTCAAAGGCTTGTTGTTTTGATTGGTTATACTTATCTACAAGTTTTCTAGGTATTTTCTCCCTTTTAGGTTTCTATCTTTATTTTGAGTCTTAAATAGTTTTTGAGTCTACAAGCCGCTAGAACATTAAAAGCTTATTTTGATTAAACTAGACTAGCTGATAGCTTATTTTGAGTTTTTGGTTTGTTAATATCGAGTCTAAATAGTTTTCATAAGTTACTTTTGGTTTTAAATTTTTCTTCACGTTAAAATTTAGTTATTTACTTTTGCATGTAGAAATTAGTCACCGTTGAAATGATCTTTAACTTCACTTTTGAACGCTTTTCCACATCTCGTGCTCTTTTTGGGCTTTTCGGTTGCTTTTCATGATGTTTTAGCAATATCCATACCTGCACAATCATAAACACAAAAACACTATATCTTTGGCGTTTAACGTTAGTTTTTGGTCTTTTCTACACTTAAACTAAGGTCAAAGATATGTGTAATTTAGCACATATCACTCAGCAGTTTCCTTGCTTAATTGTTTAGTCAGTTCAAGCCCTGGAAACTCTTCTTCTTCATCAGATTGTTCTTCTTGGTCATCTGGAGCCTTTGACCTTCTTACATAGTCTGCTTCGACATCAGATTCGGTGCCGAACTCAGAGTCGGTTTCCGTTTCAGATGATGAAGCTGACGGTTCATCCTGAGGAATCTGCTTCGGTGCAACTTTCCTTCTTGGTCTGGTGGGTGGCTTTTGAGCAGGCTTTGGTTGTTGGGAGGTTGTAGTACTGCTCGTGCTACCGGATTTGCCACCCCTCTTGCTTCGGGTTCGGACAATAGATGCTGGTTCATCTTCTTTCTCATTAAAGCCAACTCTCCCAGCCTTGAATGCTTTATCATAGATTTTGAAGTTCTGAGTTTTTCTGATTTCGTCATCCAAGAAATGATCTGGGATTCTCATGCCTTTGGTTCTTGGAATGAATCTGATGGACTTGACAAAGGAAATCTTTGGGTCTTCATTAAATATGTCTTTTGGTTCCGTCCTGTCGTGCATCCTCTTGATGAAGTCAGGGGTTTTCTCACAGAAGTATGCTATGAGTAGTTTGGTGAACCTAATGAACGGGATCACCGTCCTGTCACGATCAGTATGAATGTGATGGAGCATGTCGCTCATTATTGGTGCAACAAAGTTAATCGGTGTCATGGTTATCATTCCCCAGAATACTTGAATGTGTTCTACCCTTGGATGCTAATGACCACTCCTTCTTCCTGAGATGGATCTGACAATCAGCATGTAGAAAGTTTGTTGAGATCGTTTAAGCTCGAGGTTGTTTAGACCTCATCAAGGGATTAAACAATAATAATGATAATGACACGATACGCAGCGGAATAAACAAAACATCATTATTATTGCTAACAAGGTTTCTTCGTCATCATCTCTACTCTAACATACAAACACCAATACAGCCCCAATCCTAGATGATCAACTCTAGGACGTGTTATCTAAACACATAACAAGGAATCAAAGATCCTTGAGGCTATAACAAGCATACCCTAGGCGTTTTCCCAATAAAACGCCTCAACACACACACCCTTTTACTGGTTACATTGTGACACACATAATCATTAAACCTAATTCCCTGTATCTCTTTATATAATAGAGATACTAGGGTTACAAAGAGATAACTACAGAATATTTAGTAAATCATATAACATATAATGAATATCTTCTGTATCTTCATATCTTTGTAGTTTTCCTCTTTGTCTCCATAAGTCCTTCTTCTTTCATATTTTGTCAATATCAACTCAAGTATAAATCCCAACAAAGTTCTCCATGGTTGCGGCAGATATTTGATATTGAATTTTGAGAGAAGTGTGAGTGATTCATTATCAGGAATATCGAATCCAAGATCAATGAAGTAGTCAAGGATTTCCAGTTCAGTCAGCATCGGATGATATTCGTTGTAAGTTGGTAACATGAGAGCTTCACGAAGAGTATCGTAATCAATGGTGTATTGTTGACGGTCCAGCATGACGGTAAAGGATTTGTCGTCCAAATTGGCCTTAGCAGTGTGCCAGAACTGATGGATGTAGAAGATTGGTACATATGTGGATTTGGTGAGCAATGGCTTGCAGGGATGAGCCAGAAGAATGTTCTTGACAATCTTGCATGTGTCATCAGGTATACTAAGTTTGTTGAAGTCGATGCGAAGATTGTTATGATCTATGCCTACATTGTAGTCAGCAGGGAGGATTTCACCAAGTGCAAGTAGTGGGAGGTTCTGTTGTTGTGGAACTGATTCAGAGTGTTGAGCCATTTATGTTCTGAAAGTGTCATGTCATGAAATCAAACATCCAGATATGTTAGTCATTAGTCCGAGTTCACGTTTGATATTCAAAGACATATATGATGCAATCATGGTCCAGTTAATTAATCTGTGATTAATGACGGTATTATTATTTAACATGTAACTTAGATGATATATCAATTAATGCACATAAGTCTTTTGGTAACATGTATAATAACACACTACAATCACAAGTTAAACAACATTCACACAATACACATATTCATGAGGATTTATTCAATATACAAGTTTTCGAAAAAATTACAATCACTTGAATACTCAAAAAATATGTGATACATGATCTTGAAAATATGACCAACAATGTTCTCGAAAACTGTCACTAACGAAGATCTCGATAACTTTTGTGCAAGAAAGATCTCGATAAATTTCATATAAAAGATCTCGATAAATTTACTGTTCCAAAAGTTCTCGATAATTCTTAGTAAAAGTTCTCGATAACTTCATTTCATAAGTTCTCGATAACTTTATGAAAGATCTCGATAATTTTGAAAATCTTAGGATCTCGATAATTCTATTGAGAGATTTCGGAAAGTTTTAGAGAGTTCTCGATAACAGTTGTCAAGGAGAGATCTCGAAAACTTTTAGAAAGATCTCGATAAAATTATCTAGAAAGATCTCGAAAAAATTTTCTCAAAAAATTTTCTCGAAAAAATTTCTTATACAAGAATTTTTCAAAATCATTGAAGTCGTACATTTTCTGTGAAATCTTTGAATCTTTTGAATGAGACCTGTATATTGAATGATAAACATCAGTTAGAATCACAATAAGGTACCATACGAAAGATCTCGATAAATAATGAATACTCTAATTATCTAGAACATGTGAAATGAGAAATCATGTTGTGAAACCACTGAATTATATCAATTAACACTTGCAAGAACACATTCAAACAGTTTAATTAGACTCAATATCATCATAATGAAAAGCCCTAATTCGAACATAAACCTTAATTTTCTAGAACATGCAATCTGTTCATATGGAGCAATTTACAAGCACATACATGTAATAGACACATAAACAAACAAATCCCACCAAGAATATACACAAAAACATCACACATTCACAAACCCCTAATTCTACGCAACCCTAATTTTCGAAATCTATTCAAACATATAAATTGTTATGTTTAGACGTTAGGGACATTAACATAATACGTTTGGAAACAAAAGCCCTATGATTACATGGTCTGAAACACATTATTACGTATGAATCAAGAATTTTGAAAACCCTAGTTCTATAAATTCAAATTACATGAAATCTAGCCATTAAAATTATAATTGGTTGAAAACCATTTATTAAAACTAGCTAAAGATCACGAATTCATTTACCTTTTGACGATCAAGAACAAGGATTGAGAGATAGAATTTTAGCCGTGAGATGATAGGGGGTGTGTTTGTTTTTGTTTTTTGATTTTGTGAAATAAGAAAAAACGGGGGGTGTTTGTTTTGTTAAAGTTTTTGAAACTTTATAGCAACTTGGCAAATTTAGTCCCTAGACTTACAAACTAACCATATAACAAGTCCTAATGCATATATTTAATGATTAATGGTAACGACAGTTAATGGTAAATGCAAATTAGGCAAAAAAAGAAGTAAAAGTGAAAAAGAAATGATACGAGATAACCTTTGACGTTCCACCATTGCAAAGTAACATCATAACTACAAAGAAATATGCATGTACACATGTTTGCACAAGATTTTGAATTTTGAAGAACTTTTTCTCCCCCTCAACACTTGGTGTGAAAATTTTGAAATTTTTGATAAACCAAAGTGTTGACGAAGATTGTGCACATGCAAATGAAAAACATAAGAAATGGTCAAATCTTTTTTTTGGATTTTTGAAGATTTTTTGATTTTGTATTTTGTTTTTGATAAATATTTACAAAGATAGTTTTGGTATTTGACTCGGTTAATTGTTTTCTAGAAAAGATTTGAGATCATCCGGAGTCAAACACCGCATACCAATCCAGTGAACTAGCTCAGTAAACCTTCCCGGGGGTAGTGGTTTTGTGAACAAGTCTGCCAGTTGCTATTCTGTACCCACAAAATATAGCTCAATTGTACCCTTTTTAACATGCTCCTTGATGAAGTGATAACGGAGATCAATGTGCTTAGACTTTGAATGCAGAACCGTGTTGCACGAAATCGCTATCGCACTTTTCGAGTCACAGTACATCGGAATCTTGTTGAATAAATAACCGTAGTCCATTAGTTGTGTACGCATCCAAATGACTTGTGCACAGCAGGCAGACATGGCAACGTATTCAGCTTCTGTTGACGATAGTGATGTGCAATCCTGCTTCTTTGATTGCCAAGATACGAGTTTATCTCCTAGAAACTGCAAACCACCAGAAGTACTTTTGCGTGTATCCATACACCCTGCATGATCAGCGTCTGAAAAAGCTATTAGTTCAAAACCGGAATCCTTCGGATACCAGAACCACAAATTAATGGTTCCCTTTACGTATCGAAGGATTCTCTTAGCCTCATTGAGGTGACGTTCAGTTGGACTGGACTGATAGCGAGAGCACATAAATACAACAAATACAATATCCGGTCTACTAGCGGTGAGATACATTAGTGACCCAATAATACTTCGGTACTTTGTGGGGTCAACTGGTTTCCCATTTGGATCCGCATCTAACTTAGTTGTGTTAGCCATAGGAGTATTGTAAGTATTACAACTGGTCATTCCATCTTTCTTAATTATCTCAAGAGCGTATTTGGACTGATTTAGGAAAATTCCATGGGGAGAATGATGAACTTGTAGTCCCAAAAAGAACGTAAGTTCACCCATCATTGACATTTCAAAATTTTGTTTCATTAATATGGCAAAAGTGTTTGAGTACTTTTTGTTTGTAGAGCCAAAAATAATGTCATCGACATATATTTGCACAATTAAAATATCTTCCCCGTGTGTTTGAAAAACAAAGTTGGATCTAGTAAACCTTTAGTAAAAGAATTAGCAAGCAAGAAAGCAGTAAGTTTATCATACCACGCCCTGGGGGCTTGTTTGAGACCATAGAAAGCCTTCTTAAGTCGGTAGACATGATTTGGGTGCTCTGGGTCGACAAATCCCTCTGGCTGACTAACGTATACCTCCTCACGTAGTTGACTGTTCAGAAATGCAGTTTTCACATCCATTTGATAAACGACCATGTTTTTGTGGGCAGCGTATGCTAAAAATATTCGAACAGCTTCGAGTCTAGCCACTGGTGCAAAAGATTCCTCAAAGTCAATTCCTTCCTCTTAAGTATATCCTTTAGATACCAAACGTGATTTGTTATGAATAACATTGCCTTCTGTGTCCAACTTGTTTTTCCAAATCCATTTCAGCCCAATGACATAAAATCCATCCGGTCGTTCAACTAATTCCCAAACTTCAAGACATTTGAATTGGTTGAATTCCTCTTGCATTGATTCAATCCAGTTGTCATAAGTGAGAGCTTCTTTAATATTTTTCGGTTCTTCATGACTAACTGTTAGAGCATAAATGCAATGTTCGGCATCAAAGTGAAGTTTTTGTCTAGTCATAAGTGGAGCTGTTGGATGACCAATAATGTTGACAATTGGATGGTCACGAGTCCAATGATGTGTTGAATGGTGAGGGTTATGAAACTGCTGCATATTAGTTGGTTCCAAGTTGCGTGTTGACGACTCAGCAATATCAAAAAGGTTCGGAGTCGGAGCAAACGGATTGAAGAACGCATTTGGATCATAATTTGCAGGTTCGGGTACTTGTTGTTGGTTCAGATCTTCAGGTGGGTTGTTGGTGTTGGAAGCGGTTTGTTCTTCTATTGTTGGTGATTCAGTCGGGGGTGCATCGGGTGTTACTATTGTAGTTGTAGTAACCGTTGTATCAGGTACTTGAATATTATCAGGTTGAGCAGCGGAACTAGTGGATACATCTGGTGCACGTGTCTCAAATGAATCATCGAACAAAGGAGAAAACAATGTTTCCAATTCTCGACGAGTTAGTGACAACGGTTCAGCTGAAGAATCTGGAAAGTTTAGACAGTTGGTTGCGGGTCCTAAACTTTTTTGCTCAGAAGCCATCTCTGTGAGCTCATCGAAATTAGCATGGATAGTCTCCTGAATTTCTCTGGTACGACGGTTGTAGATTCTAAAACCTTTTGGAGTTTTCACAATATCCAATGAAGATACCGACGTCAGCCTTTGCCTTAAGCTTTCCAAGATCATCACGATCATTATTCGGATAACAAAGAGATCCAAATACATGAAAGTGTTGTATATTAGGCTTTCGTTTGTGAACAATTTCATACGGTGTGACTTTGTGACGTTTATTGATCATACAATGATTTTGGGTGTAACATGCGGTAGAGACGGTTTCTGCCCAAAGATAATCTGGTAATTGAGCATTAATGAGCATCGTTCGTGCGGCTTCCACTAATGTCCTGTTGCGTCTTTCGACCACTCCATTTTGTTCGGGAGTCCGTGCAATTGATGTTTGATGTTCAATTCCAACTTTCTCAAAGTATGCACGAAGAGTTTGATTCTTGAATTCAGTTCCATTATCTGTTCTTACAATTCTTACTGTGTTGCGAAGTTGAACCTGAATTTTCATGAGAAAGGTGATTATCATTGATGGAGCTTGATCTTTTCTTCGAAGAAAGTAGACCCAAGTCCATTTGGAGAAGTCATCAACTATCACAAGTATGTATCGTTTCTCATTAATCGTTTGTACTCGCATTGGTCCACATAGATCCATATGAAGAAGTTGAAGAACATGATCAGTGCTCGGTTCTGGTTTGGTGGTGAGGTGTGCATGTTTGCTCTTTCCTTGTTCACAAGCGGGACATAGGTGATCTTTTGCATATCGAAACCTTGGAAGACCGTCAACTAGTTTATGGCGAGCAAGATCAGTCATAGTTCGGAAGTTGAGATGTGACATGCGTTGGTGCCATAACCAGGATTTTGTCGATTCAGCCTTTAAAAGTAGACAAACTAAGAACGCATTTGGATCATAATTTGCAGGTTCGGGTACTTGTTGTAGGTTCAGATCTTCAGTTGGGTTTTCGATGTTGGAAGTGGTTTGTTCTTCTATTGTTGGTGATTCAGTCGGGGGTGCATCGGGTGTTACTATTGTAGTTGTAGTAACCGTTGTATCAGGTACTTGAATATTATCAGGTTGAGCAGCGGAACTAGTGGATACATCTGGTGCACGTGTCTCAAATGAATCATCGAACAAAGGAGAAAACAATGTTTCCAATTCTCGATGAGTTAGTGACAACGGTTCAGCTGAAGAATCTGGAAAGTTTAGACGGTTGGTTGCGGGTCCTAAGCTGTTTTGCTCAGAAGCCATTTCTGTGAGCTCATCAAAATTAGCATGGATAGTCTCCTGAATCTCTCTAGTTCGACGGTTGTAGATTCTAAAACCTTTGGAGTTTTCACAATATCCAATGAAGATACCGACGTCATCCTTTGCCTTAAGCTTTCCAAGATCATCACGATCATTATTCGGATAAGAAAGAGATCCAAATACATGAAAGTGTTGTATGTTGGGCTTTCGTTTGTGAACAATTTCATACGGTGTGACTTTGTGACGTTTATTGATCATACAACAATTTTGGGTGTAACATGCGGTAGAGACGGCTTCTGCCCAAAGATAATCTGGTAATTGAGCATTAATGAGCATCGTTCGTGCGGCTTCCACTAACGTCCTGTTGCGTCTTTCGACCACTCCATTTTGTTCGGGAGTCCGTGCAATTTATGTTTGATGTTCAATTACAACTTTCTCAAAATATGCACGAAGAGTTTGATTCTTGAATTCAGTTCCATTATCTGTTTTTACAATTCTTACTGTGTTGCAAAGTTGAACCTGAATTTTCGTGAGAAAGGTGATTATCATTGATGGAGCTTGATCTTTGCTTCGAAGAAAGTAGACAAGTCCATTTGGAGAAGTCATCGACTATCACAAGTATGTATCGTTTCCCATTAATCGTTTGTACTCGCATTGGTCCACATAAGTCCATATGAAGAAGTTGAAGAACATGATCAGTGCTCGGTTTTGGTTTGGAGGTGAGGTGTGCACGTTTGCTCTTTCCTTGTTCACAAGCGGGACATAGGTGATCTTTTGCATATCGGAACCTTGGAAGACCGTCAACTAGTTTATGGCGAGCAAGATCAGTCATAGTTCGGAAGTTGAGATGTGACATGCGTTGGTGCCATAACCAGGATTTTGTCGATTCAGCCTTTAAAAGTAGACAAATGGGAGAGGAAGCGGTCATGTCGGACATTGAAATTGTATAAAGACTGTTTCCATGTGTGCCGGACATGAGATCATTTCCTTGTAGATCACGAACAAAGCATGTTTTCACCCTGAATGCAACTTCCAGATCACCATCACAAAATTGACCAACTGAAAATAGATTGTGGCCAAGGCCTTCAACATAATAAACACGACTAATTTCGATATTCCCACTGACATAGTCCCCATAGCCCATAATTGCAGCGAAATGATCATTCCCGAATCTGACAGTACCAATGAACTTTGAGACAAAGTTTTTTAACAGTTTGAGATTGCCTGTCATGTGTCGGGAGCATCCGCTATCAACAATCCAGAGAACAATTTGCACCACCTGCATCACATGAAAGAGACGACGATGGTACAATGGTAAGGGTGGAACCCGAAGAAGTTGTGGGTTCCGTTGGGTTAGAAGCACACATGTTAACAATTTTAGGAATCCATTTAAAGTTATGTGTCCTTTGTAACCAACGTTGCCAATTCCAACTAGATTTAGCCTTCTTTATATCAAATTCAGTAACAGTTGGCATGATCCTAGAGGTATTGTTCGCAACTACTGGGTTGACTATATCATTCTTAGAAACTACACAAGGCATAAGTCCTAGCACAGATTTAGAAGCATTAGTGGGCCTAGATTTTCTGCCTAATGTACGTTTCTTAAGACGAGATAAAAGAGAATTTGCAACACATTTAGAATGATCACCAGATAACATACTCTTACGACAAAACACACATGAAGCATCAACTTTTAAAACATTCAAAGGTTCATCATTCGTTACACATAGATTAGAATTACAATTTGCCAAATCAGTATCTAAATCTAGTGCAGGATGAGTCTTATTCAAAGTCCTAGGGTGTTCTTCTACTTCAGAGGCTTCTAGTGTCTCTCTTCTACGTTGCAAAATCCTATTCTTCCATTTCATTCGTTTATGCTTGGATCTGCTAACGCTATGAGTGGCAACTATTCCTGTAGAAGTGGAAGGATCCAAATTAGACTTCTTAGTGTGTTGTGCTATATTTGTTATGTCTAATGAGTACATTCCTGGAGCAATTACATTAGTGTTGACAGATTTTCCTTTTTCAAGCTTACGTATTTTCTCTTTCAACTCAATGATAATGTGCATTTTATCTTGAATTTCATTGTCGAGTTTTCGGTTAGAATAAAAATATTCATCATGACTCTTTTGCCAAAAATCTGTAACTTCTTGCAATTCTGCAATTTCCTTTTCATATTTCGAGATTTGACTTTTTAGTTCCTCGTTTTCGTTTTGAAAATTTGTGGAAGTATTAATACTTTGTAATTCTAGTTCGAAATCAAGACTTTGGTTTTGACACCATTCAAGCTTTTTGTTGAGTTGAGAAATCTCATTTGAAAGTTTGTTTTGCACATCATCATTGTGTTTTCGGAGATTAACGTTTTCATCTTTTAATGTCTCAATTTGTTTAGATAACAACTCAACATCATCACAGTGATCATCAACAAGCATTGAAGTACCAGATTCATAAAGAGAATTCATAATCACAGAAATTATATCAGCACTAAGAACATGTTCCAAGAGTCGATCAGCTTCTTTTTGTAAAAATGATTTTGACGTTTTTGATTTAGAATTGCTTGTTCAGTTTCTTGAAACACATTCATCATAGATGAGACTTCTTTTTGAAGTTCCTGTTCCCAGTGGTGAGCACAATGACGCAAATGTCGAGCAATAGGTAAAAACTGTTTTTGAAACACTTCTCGTTTTTCTCTCATGAGGAGTAGTAATAGTAAAAACCGTTATTTGAGAGTTGCGTTCAATGGCTTCATCTAATTGTTCGATGTTATCCATGAACGTGTCGAAATACTGAAGTATACGACAACGTGTAGGAAGAGTTTGAAGTTTGTTATCATTTGGTAAAGGACCGTTTATTTGCACCACTGGTTTAGCAGGAGCTACATGAGAAGTAACTTCTTGATGTTTGATAATGTACCATGGTTGTTCAGATTTCTCTTTTTGCGGTGTAAAAATATCAGTAATTGGAGGCATTTTAGAGTAATCAAAAGGTTTATTGTATGTCACATTTTCCATTTTTGATCGACTATCTTCTTCAATTTCATATTCCTCTTCACAATCATATACAACAGTACGAACAACAGTATCGTCAAAGAAATGATCTGCACTATATAACTTTGGAATCTCATTGAGTGCTACACGTAAAAAACATAGTGAATCACTTCCAATTGCAAAGCCGTGACCATTGTTTGTTCGAGTTACTGAAAACTTTTGAATAGTAGTCACTGAATTACCAGTTTTATACACAACATTTTGAAATTCTTTAAGCTTGTGTTCCAATTAAACATTCTCATCAACGTATGACTTAACTTTGTTTCTGGTTTTGTGTTTATGTTCCGTGAACTCAGCTTGACAATTTGACAACTCCGTTTTGGTTTTTAAAAGTATTGCTTCAAGTTGTGAAATTTGTTTTTTGTGTTCAAACGCTTGTTTTTCCAGTTCAGAAGCTAAGTTATTTTTAGACTTCATAATTTTAGCAATTTGGTGTTCTAACTCTTTTTCGTGACGAGAAGATTTTAGAAAAGCAGCTTCAAAGCCTTTTTCCCATTGAATCAGTTTTTCCGCATTTGACAGTTGAAATTTATAGCACTCAATATCCCTAGTTAATAATGCATTTCTCTCTTTCAATCTAGCAATAAGCTCTTGACATTTAATGTTTTGAGATTGACTAGTCATAAGAAGGGACTGAATTTCTGAATCTGGACCAGACGAAGGATCAAAATGTTCAACGTGAGCATTGTTATCATTGACAGTTTCAGTATCCGAATCATCAAATGTGACGACCGGGTTAATTTGAAAATCATCAAATACAACTTTTGTGTCCATTTGAGTATTCATGTGTGTAGATAACAATGAATCATTTTGAACTTCTTGTTCCTTGTAAGATGCAGATGCAGATGGGGAGGCAATTTCATGTATGAGGCATGAGTTAAGATCAGTTACCTGAGAAAGACCATCGGTGTCATAAACTGGGTCTGAGTCACTTATGTGGAGTTCATGCATGTTGGCCATCAGCATAACAGCATCTTCCAAATCTTCCATGTCATCATCAGAATGTGCATTAGCCATGAAGCTGTTGTCATTTGCATTCGTGTTGCTGCGGGCTTCATCTTTGAGAGCAAGGAGTAATGCCTGTTTGTCATACTTACTTCCTTGAGTTCTTGGTGATGGACATGCAGTTGCCAAGTGACCTATTCCATTGCAGTTATAGCATCTGATGACCGTATTCCCTGATTCAGTATTCCCTGTGTCAACAATCTCTGCCTTTCTCTGAGGGACACCACCATTGTTCCTGAATCCTCCATTGTTGTTAAACCGTTCTCCAGAATTAGAGTTACCCACATTACCACCCGATCCAAATCTGCTACTGTTGCGATTTTGAATCTCAACNTGTGTCCATTTGAGTATTCATGTGTGTAGATAACAATGAATCATTTTGAACTTCTTGTTCCTTGTAAGATGCAGATGCAGATGGGGAGGCAATTTCATGTATGAGGCATGAGTTAAGATCAGTTACCTGAGAAAGACCATCGGTGTCATAAACTGGGTCTGAGTCACTTATGTGGAGTTCATGCATGTTGGCCATCAGCATAACAGCATCTTCCAAATCTTCCATGTCATCATCAGAATTTGCATTAGCCATGAAGCTGTTGTAATTTGCATTCGTGTTGCTGCGGGCTTCATCTTTGAGAGCAAGGAGTAATACCTGTTTGTGATACTTACTTCCTTGAGTTCTTGGTGATGGACATGCAGTTGCCAAGTGACCTATTCCATTGCAGTTATAGCATCTGATGACCGTATTCCTCGATTCAGTATTCCCTGTGTCAACAATCTCTGCCTTTCTCTGAGGGACACCACCATTGTTCCTAAATCCTCCATTGTTATTAAACCGTTGTCCAGAATTAGAGTTACCCACAATACCACCCGATCCAAATCTGCTACTGTTGCGATTCTGAATCTCAACGCGTCCATCGTGAATGACAGCTTGATTCCTTGTATTTGAAGATGAACGAAGACGATTGTTGGACTTGTTTGAGAATTTGTTGAAAGCCCGAGCAATGAGTGCAATTCCTTGGTTGAGACTGTTGAAGTCCTCATCATCATCATCATCATTAGCAGTGAGTGGTGTAGACAAGGTGTCATTGTTGTCATATGATGCAAAATGATTTGCAGGGGGTTCGACGTAGAATCATAAGATGAATACGGAGATGGGTTGTTGAGATAAGCCTGTTCTGGATGATAAGCATTGTGTTGTAATGGTGGAGCCAGAACATGTGATTGAGCAACAAGCGCCAAAGAGTTTGTAGTTGGGGGCTGTGAGTACTTTCCTCTGAGAGCGCGATCATTGTCAACTTCATGTTGATGATGTTTCAGATAGTCATACAACAAACAATATGGTGTTTCATGAAGGTTTCGTGCTTGTCGAACAAATGTCACATACTTCTGCCAATCAGGACCAAGACATCCTAAGAACTTCGTGTTGACAGCAATCTTTGGTAAGATGATGTTGTGTCTATTGAGGTCATTAATGATGTTAGTGAAGCGGGGATAGTATGACTCAAGTGATTCCTATTAGGATCATAGTTTTCAACTATTCAGTCAAGTCTCGGTCATTTCAGTCAATGTAATAGGTTGCTAGAAATATCACAATTATCTAAGTTATTTAGTTACTCGTATGGTTTAATGTTTTAGTCTAATAAGATGTCCAATGGGCCTTAAAGCCCACGACATAGTAAGATAGGGAAGAAGGGAATGTTGCCCTACTCTTCTCTTATAAATAGGACATCAACTCTTCATTGTAAAATGTTGGTTAATTTCATATCTAAAGAAAACTCTTGCTCTTTCATCTTTCATATTGTTATTAATCAACCAAGTCTAATTCTCATCTCATTTCTCTTATAAGATTACTTGTGTTTACTAATATGGTGACCTAACAATTCCATTGGCTCAATCATGAAATGTGTGTATTCCATGTAAAGTTTTGACTCCATGTCCTCCTGATTCAACTGAGTTCCTTCCATTAGGAGGTGAACATGTTCCCACATTGCCTTAGCAGTTTTCGGAGCATCAACACTGCGAAAGATTGGATTAGGTATGCCTTGCAAAATGTATATCATGGCATATTCATCAGCTTCTTTGTGAAGTACTTGTTCAGCAGTAAGATGAGCATCAGTAAGGGGTCTGTATGATTCCGGTATGGGTGGATTAGCATTAGGATCACCAGGGACAAGGTTAGTCGGTGTTACAAATGGGCCTTCATTGATAACTTGTCTCATGTATTTGCCATGTGGTTTCTTGAGTTCAAGAAATCTTAGGAATCGACTTGACCACTGAATATAATTACCGGGTGTGAGCATGGGTGGTGTGTCAAGTGAACCTGCTTCATGTCTTGATTGTCGAGTAGTGATTACTTCACACATTTGGTCAAACCAATGAGTTTGTTTCGACGGTTGAGTGATTTGTTGCATTGGAAATGGTGGAGGTTGAGGCAGTTGTTGATGTTGATGCATCATGACATGTTGTTGAGAAACCATTTGATTATATGGATATGATTGTTGAGGTTGTTGTTGTGAATATTGTTGTTGTTGTTGACAAAACAGTTGTGTTTGATGATAGGGTTGCTGATGATGAAAGTTGTAGAACGGTGGTTGAGACATGATGAAAGACTTGTGTGTAAATGGATCTTGTAGAAGGTATAAGTGTTATGCCAAGCCTTGAAAACTATCCCAAGTGTTTTCTCGAAACTTTGTTGAAGAATATCTCGAAAAACAGTCAAAGTCCAGAAGATCTGGAAAAAGTTACAAAGATCTCGATAATTTCAAAAGTTTTCGAAAAATCAATTTTATCGAGAAAATTTTTATAAACTTTCGAGAAATTTCTCTGTAGCAGAAATTTGTAAAGTTCTCGAAAATTATGAAAGGATTTCGAAAGTTTTCCAAGGATCTCGAAAATTAGAAGATTTCGATAAACCATAAAAGATCTCGAAACTTTAAAATTTTTTAAAAAATTCCACAAAATTTTCGAGATTATACAATAACGAAAATATCCGACGAGTCGAAGTGTTTTCTTTCTTATACAAGAGAGAAAAGCACTGAGTAACCAACGAAAACACCTTAGGAGCAGTAACAAAAGATCTCGAAAGATTGGGGTTTAAGGATTTCAAAACATTGTCAAAATTTGGCAGATTTTTGTTTTTGTAAAAAGCAATCCAAAAACACGTTTTTAATCCAAGATTCTTGTACAACTAACCTTAAAATGATGAAATCATAAAGAAAGTTGCAAATTTGAACCACTTTTCAAAAATTTGAAAATTTTCGAAAAATAGTACAAAAACTACGAATCTTAATTTTTTGAAAAAATTTGAAACTTTGTTGGTTGTTTTGAGTTTGTAACACAAGTTTGAGAACAAAGATGTGATAGAAACACGAAACAAACAAGAAATTTGCAAGCTTTTGCAAAAAATAACGAGTAAAAACAACCTTTTTTGGTTCATTAGCTACAAAAACAAAACATACACCTTCTTCTAGCGATTGATACCACTTGTTAGGTCACCATATTGTAAACACAAGTATAGATTTGATAGAAATGAGATGAGAAATAGAGTTTGGTTGATTAGATCAAATATGAAGAATAAAAGTGCAAGAGTTTCCTTATGATATTGAAATAACCAACAAGAGTAAGCATTACATTGATGTCCTATTTATACGTGAAGAGCTAGGGCAACACTCCCTTCTCTTCCCTTTTCTAATTCGTATGGGCTTTAGGCCCATTGGACGAGTAAAGGGCTTACCCTTAAACATAAATAACATAAATAACTTAGCAACCTATTACACTGACTGAAATAACCGAGACTTGATGAAACGTTGATAAACTTAGGTTCTAACATCTTGAGAGATGAAACAAGCAAATAAACAAGTCTGTTGATCTTTATGGTTCATCCTGTTTTGTTTATACACAAAGCTAAGCAGAGCATTATGAGGCTTGATAGTACTTTTAGCTTTGGACCTTGTAAGAATACCAGAAGTAGGAGAACCAATAATCTTATTTGCAGGATGATTCTTATGTACTCTTGAAGTGTGAGTTGTTGGTGCAGTAAGATCATCTTCCAAATTTGTGAGATCAGGACCTTGTTCACCAAAAATTCCTTCTTCTTGCAACTCATCATCTGATTCTTCAAATGGAGGCATAGATGGACCAGGCCAATCATCAGTATTTGTCCAAGTATTTAACTTGAACCCCCCAGAAGTACTTTCAATTTGAGCAGCAATACTTTGATCCAAAGTACTGGGATCCAAAGTACTGTTATTCAAAGTGCTGTCAGATGAAGTTTTTGATTTCCCCTTTGTCTTTTCTGCTTCATAAGCTCGTCTTAGATCATCTTCATAGGACTTTGCAAGTGTTTCTTGAAAGAGCATCCTATTTAGTTCATCTTGTATGGCTTGATCTTCATCAGAGACTGTTGTGGCTGAGTCAACAGTATCTTGCTTGGCATCACCAGTACCTTGGTTTTCATTGACAGTACTTTGGTCCTTGTCATCATCTGTAGGACTAACATTGACACCATGAACTATGAACTGTGAATCTTCTTCTTCTGAATGAACAACTTGATTCTCCCCCCTAACAGGCACATAGTTCATAGAAGGAGTCAATACATCAAGGTCAAACATTCAATCAGGACCTTTACCTCTTTGGTTTGTTTGATCTTCAAGGAATTCAACATGAAGACAGTCTTGAACCTTCTTTGTAACCTTGTTGTACACCCGAAAACCTTTACTATTTGTAGAATAACCCAATAGATATCCTTCATCAGACTTGCCATCAAATTTTCCCAAATTGTCAATGGTATTAAGGATAGTAAGAGGACATCCAAAATGCTTCATAAAGCTTATACTAGGTTTTCTGCCCATCAGCAATTCATAAGGTGTCTTCATTTGAGGTTTGGTGATAGAAACTCTATTCAAAATATAGCAAGCAGCACTTACTGCTTCAACCCAAAACTGAATAGGTAAGAGAGAGTCTGCAAGCATAGTTCTTGCTGCTTCTATCAAGGTTCTGTTCTTCCTTTCTGCAACTCCATTCTGCTGAGGAGTTCTGGCAATACTGAATTCCCTCTTGATTCCTTTGTTAGCACAAAAATCATCCATAAGCTTGTTCTTGAACTCAGTCCCATTATCACATCTAATACCTCTAACCTTGAGTCTTAATTGATTTTCCAGGGATACTATTAAATCATGAATGGCATCAAATGTTTCATCTTTAAATCCCAAGAAAAAGACCCAACTAAAATGACTGCAATCATCTGTCACAACTAAGCAGTACTTCTTGTTGTTTAGGCTTGAAACAGAAACAGGTCCAAACAGATCCATATGCAACAGCTCCAAAGGTTCTCTGACAGTTCTTTCCCCAAGCTTCTTACATGAAGCTTTAGGTTGTTTAACTTTCTTGCAAGCCAAGCATGATTGATCAGTCTTGAAGGTTTTGGAAGGTAAACCTCTAACTAGATTTCCTTTGACCAACCTGTTTATGTTCTTGAAATTCACATGACCTAGTCTTCTGTGCCATAGATGTGCTTCTTCAACTGATGCCTTAGCTACTAAACATGTAACTTTCTCAGTTGATTGGATATTCTTCATATCAATACTGTACACATCATTGGTCCTTGGTGCCCTCAAGACCACTAATTTATCATCTTCAAACTTGAACTCAGGTGAGAGAATTAAACATTCTGTGTCAGTGAACAAGACAGGGTACTTCTTGTCACAGATCTGAGAAACTGATAAGAGATTGAACTTGAGCTCCTTCACATAACTTACATTCTCAAAATCAATCTTTCCAGTCTTGATAGTTCCTTTGCCAGTAATTCTCCCTCCAGTAGCATCATCCCCAAATGCAACTTTTCCTCCAAAATATGGCTTAAAATCTGACAGAATCTCCTTTTCTTCTATCATGCTTCCAGAGCAACCACTATCAACAATCAAGTGATCTTTAAGCTCCTCTTCTGGGTTGCCCTGCACAATGATAAGAAAGTTAGTCTCTTTCTTACTGGGTTGCCATTACAGACTTGTGTTCCCCTTGTGGAGGAATACTTAAATTCCTTAAGTATGTAATTTCCACTATCTTTTAAAACATGATCAATTACTTTCTTTTGGTCAAAAACTTGATCTTTGTTAGAAAAACAACTTTCTTTTGCAATAACATGTTCTTTTCCACCCACACATTCTGAAAGTACTGGTTGATCCCCAGCAGTACTTTCCTTCTTGACCCACATAGTTTTAACTTTTTGGGTTGAGGTCTGTTGTTTATGTACTCTTCTGTTAGGCCTCTTAGATTTGTAAGAATTGGTATCATGGCCAGGGGCTCGATTTGAAACAATTGGTCTTATTTGAGAAGTACCTTGATTGGGTGAAAATCTCCTAACAGTACTTTGAGAGAATACTGTTTGTGGTTTACCAGTACCTTGAAAAGTACGACCTGAAGGTATTGGTTGTTTGGAAAAAGATCTTTTCTGTTGAGGGTACCTATATGGTTTGGTAAAATTACTATGGTTGACCCTACTTGAATAATTCCAAACTGGTTTGTGGGAAGCTGGTTTTGTCTCTGTTGGCCTATGTTGAGCAGATTTAGTCTTTGGGTATTGACTTAAGTATTCTGAATGTAAGTTACAATCTTTTATCAAATGATTAGGACTATAACAAACAAAGCATAATTTTTGAGTTATTGACCCAAATCCGGTTCTTTGAGGTTTATAGCCGACCAGTGTGACCTCTAGGTGAATTATGAAAAGAGTTTCTAAAGTTAGCAGTATGCTGAAAAGTATTATGTGAAGGAACTGCTGAGTGACTAGCAGTCCTTCGATTAATTTGAGAAAATACTGCTGGTTTTGAAAAAGGTTTAGAAAAACTCTTATCATTGATTTTATTCCCTGAATCCCTAGTATTCCTATGATTCTTAAGAATCTCAACTTTTACCTCAGGAGAACTTGAATTAGATTGACCCTTAAGCTTATTCCTAAACTCTAGATTGTCTACACCAAAACAAGAAAAATCCTTCCTAGGTGGTTGAAAACTTCCAGTGGTTGGAGGAACAACATGATACCCTTCATCTTTCTTAAATTCAGGAGGTGTTGGGCATATGGGTTCCTCATCACTAGATGTGTTCTCATCTGAACAAGTTTCAAATTCACTAGTTGAGATTTCTTCTGAATTAACTTCTTCCTTAGTACTAGGTGTGGTCTCATCTGAGCTACTATATTCCATACCATAACCTAGACCAGTTGTATCATTTGCTATTCTTTGCTTTTCATAGAAACTAACATGTGAAAGACCAGCTTTGTTCCAACTAGCAAGTTTTTCTAACAATTCATCTCTTTCTTTTGTCATCTTTTCTAATTCAGACACCTTACACCCTAACTTCCATTCACTTAACTTTAACTGATAGTCCTGTTGCTGATATTTTTCTGCCCAAGCTACTTCATTATTTTCATGTGTAATAATTTTAGCTTCTAAGGAATCTAAGGTCAATTGATAACCTAGGACTTCAGACCTAGCTTTATTATGTTTATCTCTTTCAGACACATAGTTATTAAGGACCTTTTGATAAACATCATTACACTTAGAGCATACCTCAGTAGCAGTAGGTGAAGTAGGTGCAGTAGCAACCAAAGCCAGCAGATTAGGTGCATCTTCACTTTCCATGCTCCAATCAAAGCCTCCAAGATCTTCAATAGAATCCAAAGCAGTACATCCTGGTTCCTCATCAAAAGCTGTGCTCCAATCATATTCCTCCATTGCAACCATAGAGAGAGTGACTGGTTCATCATCAAATTCAGCACTCCAGTCAACCTCTGATATATTTTCTTGAGCCACAAAAGCTTTTGGTTTTGGTTCAGGAAGCTCTTTGAGTTCAACCTTGGGTTCTCTATCATCCTGTTTGCTTGATACTTGGCAAACTTACATTCCCTGCAAAGTGACCAGTCTTTTGACAGTTAAAGCATTCAATCTTAGACTTATCAAATGCTATACCCTGTTTGGCTTTGAAATCAATGCCTCTTCCTATTTTCTTCATGAACTTCTTGATCCTAGCAGTAATCATAGCAACTTGCCATCTGATGTCAATCTCTTCAAGATCATCTTCTTCAATCTGCAACAGATCTTCTTCATAGGTAACAGGTAAAGTGGCTTGTTGAGCAAAGAATGAGCACATAACATCATCACAATTGATGTTGTTTGAGGGTGGTGAAGTGGTAGTGGACATAGTTGTGTAAACATCACCAATAGTACTTTGAACAGGAAACCAGTACTTTTAGTGGAAGTACTGCTTGTCTTAGCAGAAGACAAAAAAGCAATATTGTTGGATGATGAACCTGATTTACCATACATCTCATGCTCATACACCTTCAAGTTATTGTATAGATCATCAAAGTCCATAGTAGCCAAATCAGGTTGACCTCTGATCATAGTAGCAATGACATGCCAGATGGATGGCAAACTCCTTAGAAACTTCAAGTTTGCATCTTCAGTAGAAACTTCTACACCATGTACCTCTAGCATACGGAGAAGATTTTGAAATCTCTCATAGGCAGCATCAAGTCCTTCTCTTTCTCCAACAGTAAAGGTTTCAAACTGCTGCTTCAACAAACTTCTGTGCATCTTCTTTAAAGCATCATTACCTCCAAATCTAGTTTTGATAGCAGCCCATAGTTGTTTTGCATCTTTAGCATTGTGAAACTTCAATAGGTGACCATCAGGGATAGCAGACAGCAGTATGTTGAGAGCTTTATCTTGATAACTTTTGACAGTAGCGGATAGTTGTTGCTTAGGTGGTTTAGGCTGACCAGGAACTTCTTCAGGTTCTTCTATAACCTGATTGCCATTGACAATGATATCCCATAAGGCAGAGTCAGTAATAGCAATGTACTGCCTCATCTTCATGCTCCAGAGATCATATTCACCCTTCTTGACTATAGGAATTCTGACAGTGGTGATGGATCGCATAGGTGTAGGTTCAGGTGTCGACATCTTGTAGGGTTGGTTTAGAAAATCGATTTGGTTTAGGGTTTCTTTTTAATAAGAGTTTCCACACAAGCTCTGATACCACTTGTTGGATCGATATACTCTGACCAAACTACTTAATATAGCTTGTTAAAGGGTTTAGCAGTCTTGGATAAATCCTAAACTACTAATAATGAAACACTGAATTACTCTGTTAAAGTATGCGGAATTTACTTAACAAAGCTAAGAAGAACAATAAACTTCAACGATTATATTATCACTTAAATCTGCTTATCGAATACAGACTCACAAACAACCCTAATATCTCTAAATCAAACTTTAGCTTTTATCTAAAATCGTATATCTCTAATGTTGACCTAGGGATCCTTTTATAGGCACAAGGAAAACTCTAGTCGGTTTTCAATACTTGTACGACAAGTAAACTAACTCTAATTTAGAATATTCTAGACTTTACATAATATTCCTAATCTAATCTTTAATATCGTCAGTCTTTATCCTTTAGCAGTACTTTAACTTTATCCAACGAGCAGTACTTTGATCATGAGCAGTACTTTGTTTTTTAACACTTCAGCAGCACTTTGATGTCCACAGTACTTTGATCTTTATACCCCAACAGCTTCTCGAAACGGTACTTTCTACTTGGATAGATCTTTTCGAATTCTAACGTTTGTGTTTCGTCAATTCATGAGTCAAATCTGAGTCATAATCAATTCACAGTTTCTTCTTGTTATTGTAAAAACACGTGAAAGACTCTTAGCCACTTGCTCCCCCTCAATATGTGCATTTTCATTCACTTGCTCCCCCTCAATGTGTGCTTTGATTAAAATTCAAAAGCATCAAAATTTTAGCACATACGGGAGCGTTCTTTTGAGTCCAAAAACATCACTTTTTAAATCAGATTTCATATTTAAATCACATTCTCTCCCTCGATCATAAAATTTCAAATCTTTTGAGATTTTGTGATCCCAATTGATTTAAATGTATTTAGAAGAAACTTTGGAGAAAATGTGATAAAAATTTCAACATTTACTGATTTTGAGACACGCTTTCACTGCTGCTGGTGCACAAAGTTTTTAAGGTGCGGAAATTTTGAGCAAATATGCCCCCCCTCAATTAATGACCCGTTTTCAATACAACGTTTTTGTGGTCATTAAGTTGAGCGGCAAGGTATTTGTGAAAATTTAAGTCCAATAGCCACCTTGTAAACCACAAAATCTCTCTTGAAGAATTTTAAGAGAGAGAGATTTTGGGATGAAAGAAGACTTCTCTTCTTTTACTAAAAAGGTTGCACTGAAGCGTACAACATTTCGGAGGTGCACGGATGTAAAGTAATCCATGCCCGGATGAAATTCATCCGTTGTTAGGAACAATCGTCTTAATGGTGTCAAATTGGTGACGCGTTTTCCTCATTTTTGAAAACCGGGTTGCTATCTGAAGTAATAGCAAACCCTAAATTTAGGCAAACTATTTTTGGTATTTTCTATTTTTCCGAGTTTTACGGTTTTTCTTGGTTTTATATTTTTGTATTTTTCTTTTTGTTTTAAAAGAATATGTGCAAGGATATGTGAAGTGAATCAATTACTCCTCATTATCTTCCTGACGACTTTTGAGTGACTCAGGAGTGATACTCTTCATTCCAAGACGTGGGAGAATGAATTGAAATCGTTCTCTAGGAAGTGCCTTAGTGAAGATATCGGCCAGCTGAAATTCCGTCCTCAGAAAGTAAAGTTCCACGATTCCCTTTTCCACTTGTTCTCTGATGAAATGGTGTCGAATACCGATGTGCTTTGATCTTGAGTGCTGGACGTTGTTGCAGCAAAGGGCAATGGCGATTTTGTTATCACAGTACATCGGAACTTTGTTGTATACAAACCCATAGTCTGATAATCGAGACCTCATCCAAAGGATTTGAGCACAACAGGATGACATGGCAATGTATTCAGCCTCTGTAGAGGAGATCGATGTACTCATTTGCTTCTTTGACGACCAGCTTATCTCCTACAAATTGAGCACCGCCCGAAGTACTTCGACGAGTATCTTGACATCCCGCATGATCAGCATCAGAGTAGGCAGTGAGAGCCATTGCAGTGTCTTTAGGATACCAAAGGCCCATGTGAATTGTTCCTTGAAGGTACCTAAAGACCCATTTGACTGCTTCTAAGTGCTTTTTGGTAGGTTTGGATCGGTAACGAGCACACATGCAAACAGCAAATAAGAGATCTGGTCTGCTAGCTGTGAGATACATCAATGATCCGATCATGCTTCGATATTTGGTTTGGTCAACTGGTGCCCCTTCAACGTCCTCATCCAGTTTTGTCCTCTCAACCATTGGGGTGTCAACAGAGTCACACGACTCAAATCCAAATTTCTTCAGGATTTCACTAGCATACTTGGATTGATTGATGAAGATACCGTGAGGATTTTGAGAGATCTACAGCCCCAAGAAGAAAGACATTTTCCCCATCATGGACATTTGGAATTCTGTACTCATCTCTTGTGCAAACCGATCACATTCCAATAGATCTGCAGAGGCGAAGATAATGTCATCCACATAAATCTGAACGTGGAGAAGATGCTTTCCCAACTTTCTAGTGAACAATGTAGGATCGACCACACCCTTGGTGAATTGGTTGGCTAGAAGGAATTTGGACAGAGTATCATACCATGCTCTGGGTGCTTGTTAAAGTCCATATAGTGCCTTCTTCAAGCGATAGACATGATTTGGGCGTTCAGGATCAACAAACCCCTCTGGTTGGCTTACATATACTACTTCCTTTAATTGACCATTAAGAAATGCATTCTTCACGTCCATTTGGTAGAAAATCATGTTTTGACTAGCTGCATTGGCAAGGAAGATTCTGATGGCCTCAATTCTGGCAACTGGTGCGAATGATTCTTCAAAGTCAATGCCTTCTTCTTGTCTGTATCCTTTGGCCACTAGTCGAGCTTTGTTCTTCAGAACTTCACCATATTCGTCAAGCTTCAATTTGAAGATCCATTTGAGGGAGATAATCATAGCACACTCGGGAGGGGGCACTAATTCCCAAACATCAAGTCGGTCCAATTCATGAATTTCGTCCTGCATTGGAGTGAACCGGGATGTTTTAGTCAAAGCATCCTTATAATCTTTTGGTTCGACTTTAGAGAGTATGGAGCTGACGAAGCACCACAAGGCATCTGTGGCAAGTTGTCTACGTGTAGATACCGGCCGAGATGGATTACCAATGATGTTGTCAATTGGGTGATCGTTTGTCCATTTTTTGATATGCTCATGAAGTTGATGACTGGGAACTGATGTAGCAGTGTTGGAATCTTTTGAAGAGGTTGCTACATTGGAAGGATCGGGAGCAAATACGTTAACAAAAGGTTCATTAGGTGGTTGAGCAAATGGATTCACTTCAAATGAATTATCAGATGCTTCTCCTTGAGGCATTGAAGAAGGTTGATCAGTGTGAGCGGTATGACTAGATGATGGAGCATTCTGACTCAGAGAGATGGAGATGGAAGGCCCATTTGTAGGTTGAGGTTCATCATTAGTAGCAGCATTAGGACCCGTTACTGGTTGTTCTGGTTCGACTCTGTGTTGAGGCTCAAAATACTCATCATACATAGGATCAAATAATTTCTTCAAGTCCTCACACGTGGGTGGCACAGAAGGAGCATCAGTGATGGAGGTGGGTACAAGTCCAGATGTAATTAGTCAAGGAGTCAAAAGGTTAGATGCGGGTCCTGAACTGTAGTATCCAGGAGCCGTTTGCTCGGTCAGCTCATCAAACGTGACATGGATAGTTTCCATGATTTGTCGGGTTCTTTTTTTGTAGATTCGATAACCCTTCTTGTTTGGTGCGTAGCCAACAAAAATTCCAATATCAGCTTTTGCCTTGAGCTTTCCCAAATCCTCACTATCGTTGGTTGGGTAACATAATGCACCAAAAACTCGAAGGAAGGAGAGATCGGGTTTTCTCTCGTGCGCCAGCTCATAGGGGGTTTTGCTATGAAGAGGGTGGATCAGTGATCGGTTCTGAGGGTAACAAGCATTTGCAATTGCCTCTCCCCAGAGGAACATAGGAGCTTTCGAGAAAATCAGCATAGTTCGTGCAGCCTCTACAAGAGTACGGTTTCGTCTTTCAAGGACTCCATTTTGCTGAGGTGTTCGAGGTATACTCCTTTGATGACTAATTCCAAGGTCTTCATAAAACGGAGTAAGTTGCTGATTGACAAACTCAGTTCCGTTATCTGTATGTACGAATCTGACAGTTTTATTGAGTCCAACTTGCAGCTGCTTGATTAGTTTGATGATGATTTCAGGCGTCTCGTCCTTAGATCTGAGGAACTTAACCCATGTAAATTGAGAGTAGTCATCAACGATCACTAACACATATCTCTTTCTAAAGATGCTTTGCACTCTCATTGGACCACATAGATCCATGTGAAGTGTATGAAGAACTTCCATAATGGTGTTGATAGTTTTGGGTTTGTGAGATTGCTTCTTGATTTTGCCAATCTGGCAAGCGGAACAGAGATGATCTTTTTCATACTTCAACCTGGGCATTCCTCGAATGAGATCTTTACGAGTGAGCTCATTGATGGTACCGAAGTTCAAGTGATTCAAACGACGATGCCACAACCATGACTTGTTCTTGGAAGCCTTAGATAGTAAACAAATTGGTGATGACCGCATCATATCCTCAATGGATATAGTGTAGAGGTTTGAGCCACGTCTACCATTCAGAAGATCCACACCATCCAATCTTCTAAGATAACAAGTGTATTTTCTGAAGGCTACCTCAAGATCTGAATCACAAAATTGACCAACGGAGAACAAATTGTGCCCAAGCCCTTCTACATAATATACCCGAGAAATCACGCTGTTGCCAACCACGTAGTCTCCATAACCCATTATTGCACCAAAATGATCATTCCCGAATCTAATAGTCCCGATAAACTTTTTCACGAAATTTCTGAGCCGTGAGCGATCCCCAGTCATATGTTTTGAGCAGCCTGAGTCCAAATACCACAGGGCAATTTGTACGACCTGCATTTGGAACCAGACAGATATGGATAACTGGAAAACGTGGATCCCCAATCATAAGTGGGGTCCGATTGGTTTGCATAAGCATCATTAATTGCAACAGAAGAGGAAGGTTTAAAACTATCCTTAGTCATATCATAACCTGCAGGGGCACTAGACTTATGGTTAACGCATTGAGTATCTATGGGAAAATTCCTGCCAGTTTTCTTCCAAACCCTAAAATTGGAAATCTTAGGAATAGGCAGTTTCGCAAAGGGGCATTGACTTCCTATTGGGAATTTTCTTCTAGTGGGTCTCCAACAATAGCCAATAGTAGAAAACTTCCTTCCTGTTGCTTTCCAAACACGTTTTCCACGTTTATAATACACAACATGACAAACAAGGGATAATTTGGAAGCATTCAAACATAGCTTAACACACTCATCATGATTACCAGAAATTAAATAGTCATTACAGATCTCACATGTAGCTTTAGAATTCGAATTAATTACAGTATGCCTAGAGCTAATACTAGAATCAGCACGATTCATAACATTCAGATCAGTCTTATTGTTCCTAACATGGTCTTCTACTTCCTTTCCTTGAGCACTCCTAGCTGGCGAAGTCCTAACATTCCTTGTATTGCAATTAGGCTTTGACCCGCTAGCATTAGTGACAACTTTTACTCCTGTAGAATTAATGATGGGAACATTAGATCGTGGTCTTTCTGTTTGATTATTGGTATGAGGTGTGTTATGTTCATATGATGTTAATGGTACACAAAAGGTAACACGCTTGTTCTTATCCTTAGAGGTTGGTTCATGAACCTTATCTCTCATGCAAACAGCTTTGGGGCATGTACCAATGGCATAATCTAAGAGTTCATATGATCTATTGGTGAGATAATAAACATTAAGGACATCATTATCAGCAGGTCTCACCATCCTAACCTCTTCAATAGTCTCATAAAGCATGTCTAGGAAATCCTTAAGATACCTAAGGTACTCACTATGGACAAGCGCATTATTCCTAAGGGGATGAGGAATAGTTACAGCATCACACGCATTTCTTTTAGATTTACCGGCCATGGGGAGAATTTCCTCTTTCGCCTGAGCCTTTAGATTCTCAATTTCATTTAGCAAAGAAGTTATTTTCTCATTGGTTTTATCTCGTGAGATCTTGATTGAATCATGTAACTCTTTGTAATGTTGTTTGATTTTTGAGTTTTCGACTTGAAAACAATCATTTTCATATTCGAGGTGTTCGATGATGTTTTGAAGTTGAGAATTTTGAGAATCTAAAAACGGAGGTTTCTGAGTATCAATCACATCACATTTATTCGACTTTAGTTGGGCAATTTGAACCTTCAGTTTCCGAATCGTGTTAGTGTGAGCTTGAATTTTTTCATCCCATTTGGCTAATTCAAAATATGCATCAAATTCCGGAGCATCCGAAGATGTTTTGGTATTTGAGTTTTTAATTCTTTCTTCTAGATGTTGATATCTTAATTGCAAATTAAGATTGTCAACCTCTAGTTTTGAGAAATGCTTGACCATGTTATCATGATCATCATTTTGAATTTTTTCTCGCAATTTTAAATTCTCCCCCTCAAGCTCAACAACACGATTCTGGAAACATTTAACGTAACAGACATTTCATGAAATTAGGAAGCAGTTAAAGATGAATCAGTAACAGTATAGAACACATCTTGAGCAATGCACTTAGCAATTAAATTATCATTCATGATGAGAGCATTCTTCCTTGCAATTTCACTATGTTGAAGATCTATTACAGTTTGTTTTCCTTCAAGTTCCAAATTTTTAAACACCTCTTTCATTTCATTAATCTCTGATTTAAGGGACGTTTCCATGCCTTCAAAATGTTCTTTGATTTGTTTAAAAAACGTAATGACTTTTGTAAGAAAACACTCTTTTGTAACCTCAAAACCCCTTTCCCCCTCAGTAATTCCCATTGGAGTAATTCTCTTTTTACATGTTTTGTCAAAATTAGCAAACATTTGATACAGAACATACATGCTAATAAGAGTTTTGCATTGAGTGGAAAGAGCTATCTGAACTAGGTTCATTGGTGTATTGGGAAGATACACCGTCGGGGTAGCAAACTTAAGGGGAGTGGTAGCCTTAAGTCGCTCAGCTTTCAGTTTTTCAACATCTAAAGCCCAAAAGATCTGTTCAGGGGTTAGCCTAGTTTGGGGCACGAAAACAGTCAAACGATTCTGTTCATAGTAGTTATGGGGCTTGATATTGACACAATTTTCAATGCTCTTGGGTTTTTCATTTTAATCTCAAGTCTTTTCTGTAGATTACTAAATAAGCTCATAACACGTTTAGTTCTTGTGGTTTGGTTCGTTCATAAGCAAGGAAGAAAGAAAGAAATGTAGAGAGAGAAAGTTAGAGAGAGAAAGAAGATGGGGCCTAGAGAGAAAACAAAAAAAAAAGAAAAATAGATTATGAGAAGGCTCACCCTCTCAAAGGATGGAGAGGGTATTTATATGTACATGAGTTTTTGCCACTTGGGCTGTGGATCAGGCATACAGTGGGTAAAGACCCGTCCTTCTTCCACGAATACTAACTACTTCTAATCAACGGTCTACTAACTATTATAAATACTACGAGCTAAACAATGCTTAATCGTATTTGGGGTGACCGAATCTTTCTTATGAAAAATCGTATTCCTAACAATCTCCCCCTAAGGGAGGTCACCCCGAAATTAAATCTTGAATTCTTGCATTGAGATCTTTGTAGATACTTTTCTAGCTCGTAGTTGTTGATTCTTCATTGATGAACTTTGTGCTTTCAGCACCAGACTCAAGATGACTTCCTTGATGTATAGGATGATCTTTTACTTTTCTCTTTTGCTCATCATTCAAATATTTAGCTTCAAGTCATCTTTGAGTGTAAGTGTAAGTATCTCTTCGTGATGTTGTGATTGTCTTTGTGTTGTCATGCCCACACTTTTCTGGATCATGATCTTCTGCATCAAAGTTGTGGAAGCATAGTAGAAGCCCATTCTTTGATCATGATATCTTTAGATTTGAAGTTGAAGTGTAAGCATGAGATGATGAATCAGCATCTTTTCAGCAATCGGCATCAATCATCAACCTCTTTGTCTTTGGTGTGAATACGCCTTTCCAACATGCTCATACATCTTAGTTGAGTAGATCTTCATGGTTGAACAGTTCTGACGACTCCTTTTAGACGCTGGTATGAGCATGTGGAACTAGAGTGATGGTGGTGAACATGATAAGTATGGTATGTTGAGCTGCATAAAACTTGGTAAGTAATAAACATACCGGCACTTACAAGTTCGGACTTCGAGATCGTCAACAGCATAGTGTGAAGACTTTCTCTAATCCTTACCAAGGCCGTTCCTAATCAGATGCCCCCGAAAGGGCTTTCACAGACATACCGTAGTACACCAACGATTAGGTGAGTCGCTAGAGATCACCCCACGACTGTATACCTTTTGGAACACCACCATAAACACTAAGCGTAATCCACAAGAGATTACCGAAGTGACCTGCTGTCAAGGCTGTTTGATGTTGACCCTGGCAGGAGTTTCCACTCAATCACTGGGAAATACTTAAGTATATTTCCTCATAAGTGTTCTTGGCAGATTGCTAAGATCTGCGTAGGACTCAAAATATTACAACTGGTGTCCTTAATGTTGAACAACCAGTGTAGAAGTATCAAGTGTTCCTATGAGATCTTTGATGCATCTCTTGGCTCTAGACTCGATAAGTGCACATTTGGTTATCCTATTCGGAGACTAGGGAGGGGTCTCCTGTTTCAATATCAACTAGCTCTAGGAGACAAGTCGATAGTTTACATCGGTTCCCCGTGAGAATGAAACAAGCTCTTTTAAGAGAACTTGAGTGGTTGGAAGGTTTAGTGCAGCACGTCACTGGGTCCATGACGTCTTTTCTTCAATACCGATGTTACCTTAGTAACACTCAGTAGCATATGAATTGAACCCGGTTTCTGCCCTAAGGTTGAATAATTGGAGGGCTATTTCTTTTCACCCTTTCTCATTTCATTTCTTTTTAATTCTTCAACCCCTTCAGTGCTTACCGAGACTTCATCACTAGAACCTTGTTGGGTTTGTTCTAGTCCTAGCTCAATCTCAGTCGGCACTCTTCCCTTTCTCACTTTTCTCCTTTTTTCAATCATTCCTATGGACTTCTAATCTATCTATTGGATTGTCCCTGGGAAGATCCCTCCGGTTCTGGTGGATCATGGGAACATATACCTAACCTTACCATCCTTATAACTCCATGCATTAAATTAAAGTGTTCGGTCTTTTAGTATCTTTCCACAATCGCCATATAACCAAATCATTGAAAATTCTCTCAAAGTTTTTATGATTAAGAAACACATTTGTTAACACTTTGAGAGTTTTATCATTTTTCAAATGCTCCCCCTTAACATGTGCTCATAGGTTAAAGATAGAAATTTGCGCATGTCGGGGTGAGTTGCACTTTTGAATTGATTTACTCTTAATAGACATATACCCTAGGGACACGTTTACGTTGCTTAGTTAAAGGGATCCATTATCAGCTTTTAGGTGATAACTAGCCCTAATAACTAACTTGAAGTTGTTAACATTCCTTAAAAAGGAAGTTAGACCCGTCAAAGTATATATCTAAGAAGAGCTTCTCGAAACGGTACTTTCTACTTGGATAGATCCTTTCGAATTCTCACGTTTTGTGTTTCATCAAATCATGAGTCAAATCTGAGTCATAATCAATTCACGGTTTCTACTTGTTATAGTAAAAACACGCGAAAGACTCTTAGCCACTTGCTCCCCCTCAATATGTGCACATTGATTGATTCAATTAGAAAGTTATTAAAACTTTGGCACATATGGGTGAGCTTTCATTTGAGATCATTTATTCACCATTTAATCACTTGCTCCCCCTCAATATGTTCTTTGATTAAAATACAAGAACTTCAAAAATTTTGCACATATGGGAGAGCGAATCTTTAAAGTCCAAAATATCCTTTTGAGTCCAAAAACATCACATTTAAATCAGATTTCATATTTAAATCACATTCTCTCCCCCTCAATTAATGACCCGTTTTCAATATAACGTTTAGTAGTCATTAAATTGAGCGGCAAGGTATTTGAGAAAATTTAAGTCCGATAGCCACCTTGTAAACCACAAAATCTCTCTTGAAGAATTTTAGAAGAAAGAGATTTTGGGATGAAAGAAGACTTCTCTATTTTTACTAGAAAGGTTGCACTGAAGCGTACAACATTTCGGATTATCCGTACACAGTGAAAACATAAGACTTTAAAACATTATATATTCCAAAAAAATATTAAGAGTTTACAAATTGTCATATTACATCACCCCAAATAAGGTAAAGCTGGGTGATAGCAAAAATCCAGCTTGTTGATTCATTTTGTTCTTTGGAGAAGCATGTAGTCACCATCACGAACTCTGCCTCCCACATAGCACTCTAGACTGCGGCAGATTCTTCTCATCTTCATGCGGTGACGAATGGCCTTAAGGAATTCAAGGTTCATCTTCAAGTCATGATCAGTCCATTGGCTGGTGTATCTTCCGGGCCTGGTAGAGTAGACTTGATATTCTTTCACGCGGAAGTCTAATGCTTCATCGACCATTACCAATGTGCCATCACTGTACTTGTGCAATTCTTCACTATGCATAACCACAAGAACGTTGTACTTGTCTCTGTACACCACAGCTCTTGGAGAGTTAATGATGGTGAAATCTGCTACTGGTTCCAAGTTACCAATCTCCCATTGCGGCTTGGTGAGGTTCAGTTGTGTCTGGTAGCTTTCGATGCCAAGCTGTAGGTCTTCAACTCGCTTCCTTATGACTAGACCCCTCATCCAGTGAAGAACAGCAAACACAAGTGTATTCTTTTCATTTGGTGCTAGATGATGCAATTTTCCTTGGAAGTGCAGTAGATACAGGTCTTCGAAGTCATTGGCCCGGAGATGCTTAAAGTCACCTTCACTGATCTCGTAGTCCCTCAGATCCGCACGTCGAAGAACAATGGACTTCAGGTAGTCGTATCCATAAATGGAGTGAATCTTGACACTTACTACACTGATGATCTGTAGAGGCGAACGAACAAACTTCTTGTCACCTTTGGCTTTGAATCTCTCAACGTAGAATTGCTGCTTCTTAAACCACCAATGTGATATGCCCAAAGCTGCTGGAAGATCATACTCACACTCTTCATCAATCCACATTGCATTCGGTACCATCTGTTCCAAACCAATGTCATGGTAGCGAGCCGCCTTCATCTTGGTGATGGACAGGGCATACTTGCGTTGCTTATTTTCAAGCCTAAGATATTCAAGATCTTTGTTGAAGAAGAAGTCAGCCTTAATGGTGACATGCCCTGGAGACCCACCCAACGGTAGTGGTTTGCTGTAGCCGTGTTGAGTAACTTCTTCATTGACTAGATCGTTGAACAGCTTGTGGCATTCTTCCATTTGATACTGAAGGTAAGTTACATCCGGATGAAAGACCTTGACTATGTTGTATGCTGGGCATTCTAGATCTTTCTGAGTCAATTTGCTGATTCCTCGCTCCTTGCAGAACCATGCAATGAATGACCCCATATCTCCGGTTTCTGAGAGCAAGGAGTTATCAGATGGAGGAACGAAGCTGTTGGCTATGGCATTGACCCAGTTGTTGTCAGAGACTGGCTGATCTGACGGTGACACTGACCAGGTTGGCTCAGTTGCAGGCAACTTAGCAGTCTTTGGCCTGATACAAGCTTGCAGCTCTTCTTTGGAAAGTTTGACATGAGGAGCGTCATCTGTTCTGGAGATTGATTCCCACCATTCATCCTTTTGGGATATGTGGGATGTGGAAGCATCATCTTCATCATCATCTGAAATATTCTGCAGTATGAGACACAACCGATTCTTCATTAATTACTTGATCGTTATGAGCTGGTGAGATCATACCGGCTCTTCCAGTGTCGATAGTAGTCCATGCTGCATGCGTTGCGAGTGGAGTTTGCTTTTATCAGATCATTTGGGGGTGGCTTACTTGATGACGAAGGTGGTTGTGGTGGCATAGACATGGTCCCAAAGCCTCCAGACTGTCCTGAAGGACCTGAGGGTCCAGATGACCCAGGAGGTGGAGGCAGTGGTGGATATGAAGGAGGATGTTGGTGATGACCTTGTTGTTTTCTTTTTCTCTTCCTTTCCTTCTCCATGTCACGATGATGTTGTTCAGCATTATCTTGAAGGATTGAACCCTCAAGAGCCTCATACAGCTTACGGTATGCCTCATGAACATGGTATTGCAGATTCTCGAACATATGCTCTTGTAAGATTAGCTTCATGTCGAATGTAGAGAGATCTTTGAACCTTGATATGAGAGGAGCTTCCATGGCATAGCTTACAGCTTCCTGAACCTGATCTTCAATGGCATCAATGACGAGACGATCAATATTGATTTGTTCTAGTTTGTGTAGTCTGTCATCGTGAAGTTTGAGGGTTTGAGGTAGGTTGAGCTGTAGATGTCTTTAGCATGAGCTGACAGTCTCTCATTGATCATTAGGTTCTCTCGACCATATCGGCTACCGTTTGGGGAATATCATCTACTTGGGTTGCTAGACTTTCCAAGGTGAGCGTAGGAATTGGAGTAGTAAAGATTGTAGTTGCTTCTGTGGTGATTGGAGGTGTGGGACCCGAAGCTTTGGTTGTTTCAGAAGGAGTTGTTGGTGGCACTGTAGTGGCAGGAGTGGTTGATGTGTCTTGTTGTACTGGGACATCGACCATGGAAATTGCTTCTTCATGTTCTTCTCCTGATTTGTCTGCCTCTGATTCTGAGGGTTTATCTACTAGGAACTGATCACCATAGGCTTCAAAGTTTTTGAACGATGCAAGGGTACCCGTAGAGCTATCTGGTTCCTCAGTAATCTTTTGGTCATCCGATTTCATCTTGAGAGTATCTTGTACCTCAGGATATACAGTAGGAATGAAATCAGAGTGAAATGTCTCTAACGGCGTTTCAGTTGCTTTTTCCAACTCCTGATGAGGCTTATCACTGGACTCTTCTTCTGCATGTGCTGTAAAGCTTTCCAGTTTAAGTGATTGATGAGTTTCGGAGTCGGTTTCACCTGATTCTCCCATCTGTTCAAGACTTAGGGATTTAGAGACGGTCTTTTCAGCAGATGGTTCGGGAGACCGTCTCTTGAGAATGTATTGGGAAGCTGTAGATTTGGTTTCTAGGGATGAGATCTTTAACAGTATGTGAGCTGCCTGTTCCTCAACAATGACATCTTTGCCTTTGCCCTCAACATGTGGTACCTGTGGCAGTTTCCCGGCTTCGGGTTCTTTGATGCTCACACCCCCGACTGAATGGCTTGGTGGCTTTCCTGCTTCAGCCAGACTTTCTTCAACTGCCCGTTGTACCATCAGCTTTTCAACATTAAGAGTGTCTTCAGGTTCTGGACTGACATCTCTCAGAGTTTCCTTTGTTCTGGTTTTCTTAGACCCCTTTTCTTTGCTCTTGCTGACTTGTTTGGAAGACTCGGATTGGCTTTTACGCTTTTTCGATCTTGATTTGTCAGACTTGGTGAGTGTTGTTTCTTCACTGGCAGATGCAGTTTGACTTGCTTGCAGCAGTTCCACATATTTGTTGTAGTAAGGAGCTTCCAGGATTTGTTTTGTGAGCAATGTTTCAGGAATGGCCATGCCGAAGATGATGTTGGAGGTGCCTCTAGCAGTGTATTTCAGGAAGCCTACAGAATTTTCATCTTCAGACTGATGGAGTGGTGAACCGGTTCTGGGTGGAAAACGAAGTGTGCGTTGTAGGGATGAGATGATAAGCTTGGTAAATCTGATGCTGGGAATAAGGAGTCTCAAAGATTTCTTTTTGATGTCTCTGTTTGCTGCCAGTTTAGCCTTGTCTTCCAAAAATTAATGAATGGAGTGAGTGAATTCTTTCCATATCCTTTCGACATAATCAATGTTCTTCTTGTTTATAACACCCCAAAGTATCTAAAGAGCAGGAGCTCTGAGTCTTTCATAACCCGATGTCTTACCCGTAAGACATAGGTTGATGAATGTGATAATGGCCCTCCAGGGTTGATACAGATCATAGGTGGATATAGAGGACAAGGTAACAACCTTTGAGGGGTAACCTAATTCATCAATAAACTTGATAAGCGTATCAGAGTTAGGCAGTGGTGTGTAAACAATGTTATCTCCAGTGGGCAAGATCTGGAGTGCACTCCCCAGAGTCTCTTTGGTGATGGTTACCCACTGTTCATCTAATTGACAGCTGTAAGCCCCTGTTGCACCATCATATCGAATGGTGTTCCAGAATTGTTGTTTGTAGATGGAGGGAATGGTTGAAGATGCGGTGAATGCTGGGAAAAATGTCGTTTGTTTCAATATATCCATGGCAAGTTTGAGAATGGGATTATCCTGCGGCTTGACGGCTTTAAGATAGCAGTTGCTTTTCCCAAATGGAACCCAATCTTGGTAAGGCAAGATCTCGTCATCAGTACGAGTAGGTACAGTAGATTGAGAGGCAGAGGGTCCTTGAGTGTGAGAGTCAGTCATTATGTTCTGCACACACCAAAATTCATACAAGAAGAACCAAGACGGATGTGATAGTTAGAGTATGCATAAATAGACACATATTCAAGGCAAACACCTAAAGAGAGGAGTATAAAGCAAATGCACACACTAAAACCCACAAGATAACCACTATACTAATAAACCGTTGGGAAACCAAACCGCTAGTATAACAAACTGCTAGAAAGGCTAACCGCTAGAGAGGCTAACCGCTAGAAAGACTAACCGCTAGAGAGGCTAACCGCTAGATATACTAACCGCTAGACAAACTAACCGCTAGACAAACTAACCGCTGGTAAATCTAACCGCTGGCAAACTAACTGCTGGTAAACTAACCGCTGGTAAAACTAACCACTGGTAAAACTAACCACTGGTAAAACTAACCACTGTTAAACTAACCGCTGTTAACCTAACCGCTGCAAAACTAACCGCTGGTAACCTAACCGCTGATAATCTAACCGCTGAAAATCTAAACGCTGGTAATCTAACCGCTGGATAATTAACCGTTATCAAGAACATATACTAAGCAAACCGCTATCAAGAACAATAGTTAACCACTATCAAGAATAACGAACAGAGAAACCCTAGATAACTCAAAATGGATAAACTATATTAGTAGTAAACAACACAAACTAGAATCTCACATCCAAACTATTAAGATAATCAACAATATCCTGAACTAAAGCATCTAACAATCCAATGATTAATCTACACCCTAACGCAGCTCAATTTACTACTAAACTCGAGCGGGGAAGACAAATAGGCACTAGTAATAAGAAAGAGAGAAAGAAAAACATGTAATAAACACCAAAAACGCACCTAAGAGGATAACAAGCAATGAGAATAGAAGCAGATTATGACAAATGATGCAGCGGTTTTTGAGAGATGCTGGAGGTTTGTGAAAGTATAGAGAGAGAGAGAGAGAGAGAGAGAGTTTTTGAAAGTTATGCAAAAATGATCTAACCGCTGCCTTTATATAGTATAATGAAAACTTTCAAAGTTTGACAAAACAGGTCCTTCAACTAGCCTAACCGCTGCCCAGTTATACAATATGTCAAAACTAGTCCTTCAGTTATGCAAGCAACTAATCATAGACACTTAGCACGCACACAAACTCAAGGCAAGACTACGATAAGCAAACAACTTAAGCAAACATGATAAAAATACAAAGCAAATCTCAAAACATCCTCTCCCCCTCAATCAATGACCTGATTAAAGAAATCAGAGTGCATTGATTGAAGAAAGAAAAACCCAAGTGTACAGGAGGAATGAACACAGCTGGTAATTCCTGTAATAGTAGTGAAAGTCCGAGTCCTGAGTAGAGATTCTTAGAAGTCATGGAAAGAAGTGCATCAAGGATGAGATGTAAAATCTCCCAACATTGGAGATTTGTGTATCTTTGGCCTCCATGTTTTGTGCCATCTTGTGTGGCAGAAGTAAGAAGTTCTTCCACTTGAGTATGGACAACCTGCATTATCACAAACTAGATTGCATGTATATGGGTTAGTGACAACAGTATCCAAACCCTTAGGGGTTTTCCGACTGACCATGGGATTGCCATTAGTAATCTCCTTACTGGTTGGTATCCACTTAAGTCCAATGAGCTTAAAAATTCTACCGGTTGGAATCCACTTTAGGCAAGAACTAGAGTTATTAAGCTTCTTATGCACAGAAGATGACTTTCTATAAATCCTAGGCTTAATCGGTTGAAATTTAGCAGAGTTCTTCACTAAAGCAGGAGGAATCAAAAGAGGTTGTGAGCCTAAGATTCCATCCTTATGCAGTTGTGCTCTTTTTCTAGCCTTTTCTAGATCACCGTACTTGTACAGGTCATAAGAGTTTAGAATTTTTATGCTCGGTTTCGACACTGTTTTTGAACTGATCCTAAGGGAGCTGGGTGCAGGTGAAGGGGAATCACCTTGATGAAATGTGACAGAGCTAGAAGCAATATTATTTGACAATTCTGTGTATTGACTGATTTAGTTAACACTTGTTCCACATCAACTTGGGAGGCAAACCTGGTTTTTGAAAATTTTGCTCGTTCAGACCTAAATGCACTTGGTTGTCAACTGATTGATTTCTATTTCTTTGAAAAACTGGTTTCCCCAAGATTGATGGTTTTGCAAACTTAGTGTTCTCACTGTTCACAGTTGCTTTTCCAGGCTCATGATTAATAGTTGTGACAGTGAAGCCCACTTCCTGAAGTTGTGCTTTATATTTATCATATTTGTTGGTCCAAGAGGTTGTTTGTACAACAGCCTTAGTTCTCTTTTCTTTGATAGACTCATTCAGGTTTTTGCATTTTATATTTAAAGACTCATTATCCAACAGTAATTCAACCATTTTTGTCTCAAAACTTCTAGTAGCAATCTCACTACTGACAAGTTTAGCTTTAATATTATTACACATATCACTCAACTCAGTAATATGGTTTTTCAGGTTTTTGATTGTCAAGTTCTTGGTTTCTAGCTGAGCTTTCAAATCATTAATCATAAAGTATTCACGGAAATCAGGAAGTTCCGGATTTTTACATGGTTGATTAGTTTGAAAACTTTCTTCCTTTTGTTGCATTGCGATTTCAAGTGAAATACAATGTTTTTCAAGTTGCAAAAATCTTTTTGAAAGTTCGTTAAAAGTTTCTTTATCAACCATATCATTTGATTTTAAAGCATCAGTCGTCAACACAGAACTTAACAATTTATCACGTTCAGCATCCTGATCACTTTCTCCCCCTTTATGACTCATATTTGTTGAATTACACATGGTATTGCTATCAGTCTTTTCCAACAAATTTGTGTCATAAGTGAGTTTGATTTGATCAGTATGCTCCCGTTCAATAGTGTGCACATTATTTTGAACAGTTAAGGGTACCTCAGCACATGACATTTGTTCATTAACTGGTCTAAAATCAGCATTCCTGCCATGGGTGACTAGAGTCACTGAACTGGCGGTAGTGTCAAGGTTAACAGTCTCTGATCCCTTACACATCGTGACACCTAACCCAACATCCAATGCTTTACCCGAATCATCAATACCATCACATGATTGTACCAGGGATCCCTTCACTTTGTCGTCATCCAAGTGTCTGTGTTGTGCTCTTTCCTCAATGAACGTTTTAACATCACCCATGTGTTGGATGAGTGTATCTCTGAACGTGTCAACCTCAATTCCCGTGTGTTTCTCAAAACAGCTTTTAGTCATCTCACTATAATAGTCATACTCCAGAGTGAGTTTTGAATCAAAGAACATTTGGAGTTGTTTGTTGAGTACACTAAGAGCGGCCATGGATCCAGTTTTGGAAGATATTCATTGGTCAAGCTGTTGTTGCAATTGATCTAAGTTAAGAATCATTGTGTCTGTGAAGATCTGAACGTCTTGACCAAAGAGTGTTGCAAATGCACGTTCGTATCCCATTATGAATACAGTTCCCTTTAAAAGCACAGAGAGGTGTGTGTGAAGTTGTTGAAAGCATACTATGGAGCAGTCCTTAGCATTACTGAATGACACGGGTGGCTGACTGAACTCTATCTCTTGAGAGTTTGAGCTAACTGAATCCTTGTCACATGGTTCAGGAGCATTTGTCATTTGTGTTGTGTTGGGTTTCTTGTGTTCATCGACCATATCATACAGTTTGAGAATCTCAGGAATGGCACTCTCTAACAAGCTTGTCATATTTTGACTACCTATTGATATAGTAAGTTGTTGTGACAACAATTGAGGGTATAGGGGTGTCAAACTAATGCTTAACCAAGAAGATAACCACTACTCAGATGATCTAACCGCTACCTAGGAACAAACCGCTGAACAGGTAACCGCTGCCTAGGAAACCGCTATCACTTAACCGCTGACCAAGATAACCGCTGTCAAAAGTAACCGCGGACAGAGTAACCACTGAGAAGTAAAACGCTGGAAGATAACCGCTGAAGAGTAAACCGCTGGAAGGTAACCACTGTAACAGTACAAAGTACAGCGTTATGTTCGCTGATCAATTGTACTAACCGCTAACACTTAACCGCTGAATCCCAAACTAACCGCTGACAAGAACACTTTACCGAGGAGAAAACCGCTGCCAAGAAACTTGTCCAAAATCATTCGTACACTTCACAAACGTGAGATCTAGCCAAACCAACTGATAAACTAGATAAATCTAACCCCTCTAATCCAAGAAGTACAAGAAAGAACACAAGAATCACCACGAACAAGCTCAAAACTAAGTAAAACCACCCTAAACTAATAGAAACCAAAACAAACCATACACCACAAGTCCTACAATCCCTAGGATGTAACCATGGCTCTTGATACTAATTGTAGAATACTAAATAAGCTCATAACACGTTTAGTTCTTGTGGTTTGGTTCGTTCATAAGCAAGAAAGAAAGAAAGAAATGTAGAGAGAGAAAGAAGATGGAGCCTAGAGAGAAAACCAAAATAAAGAAAAATAGATTATGAGAAGGTTCACCTTCTCCAAGGATGGAGAGGGTATTTATATGTACATGAGTTTTTGCCACTTGGGCTGTGGATCAGGCATACAGTGGGAAAAGACCCGTCCTTCTTCCACGAATACTAACTACTTCTAATCTACGTTCTACTAACTATTATAAATACTATGAGCTAAACAATGCTTAATCGTATTTGGGGTGACCGAATCTTTCTTATTAAAAATCGTATTCCTAACATTTTCCTATTTTCAGATTCAATTACTTCAATCTCTTCTGTATTACGCACATCAGGTGGGGCATGATTGGGCTTAAGCATCACATTAAAATCATATAAGGCAGGTTGAGAGGCCCTAACGCTCTTAAGATAATTAGTTTTAGGCATTCATGTATCCTTATTACTATGTTCATCACGAAGCTTAATGTGCTTTTGTATCATTTGAGCAGTTTGAATGGTTTGGCCTTGTGTGTAGAGTTTGTTTTCAAGCTTGTTCTTTAAGGATTTTAAGTTGGAAAAGTCACTTAAGAGTTTAGTTTCTTTACTTTGAAAATCTAGTTTAAGTGTGGTCACACTTTCCTCAATCTCCTGTTTTTGTTTGGCAGATTGATCGATTTGTTTTTGTAAAGATTTTATTTCCATTCTTAAATCTTCTTCCTTTAAATTCCTTTCGGTGATATATGTACACATTTGCCAATCCATCTTCTGCTCTCGTTCGGTTAGCTCAAATTTTGCACGTTGTTGATACATATTCACTTGATCTTTGAGAATATTAATTCTAGTGGTTAAGGTATCATCAGGTATAACAGCAGTGTATTCATCAAATTCAATAATGTCGTATTCAACATAGGAATCATCATTTGGTAAAGCAGACTCGGCATTTTGATTCAAATAATGCTCATATGGGACAACATTGCTATTGCCCATATCAGCATAGTCTGAATCAACAATGTCTGTGTGTTTTACTTCGTCATGAGTCCGTTGTTTGTGCATCACATTATCAACATGCGTATTGCAAGATTCTCTATTTGGTACATCAGACTCTTTATTGTTGTCCACATGTTGTTGTTTTGAGGAAACATCATTGTTTTTTAAATCAACATCATCTGGCGTGACAATACTACTTTGATGTACTTCTTCGAGACTCGTTGGAATAGCACATGTTTCATATGTGTCATACAATTTGAGTACCTCAGAGATGATGGATGATTTGATAGATCCCGATTGTGGAGGCGATGTGATCACAGATGAAAGCTTAGCCATGAAGATGGTCTGTGCAGTAGGTTCATCATCAACATCGGAATCAAAGGCATCACAATCTTCAGCCTGGAAGATGTTTGGGTCGTTGAGAGCAAGATCCTGGACTGGTTGGTCATCCACATCAGCATCAAAAGAATTCCCTTCAGCACCAGCAAGAAAGAGCAGTTTTTCCTCATCCAACATAACCCCATTCTCTTGAGCTTGCATCAACAGCATCTTCTCTTTAAAATAGTCTGAGTTCTGAGGACGTTTTGGCTGAGTACAGTTTCTTGCAATATGACCTAACCCACCACAGTTGTAGCACTTGATCTGTCTTCCTTGTCCCTGATTGGTATTCCCCATCCTATTCTGAACATTTCCTCGGATATTTTGTCTTCCTTGTACCACAATACGCCCATCTTCCACAACAGCAAGATTACGTGGGTTAGATGAGGTCCTTAGTTGGTTGTTGGTTTGAGGAAGAGTATTCTTGAAGTGTTGAACCAGCAGAGAGACTTGGTTGGAGAGATCATCAATCCTTTTGTCAATGTGAGAATTACCATAGTCTTGTGGATTAGCCTTGACATTTAAAGATGATTGACCAAGGGAAGACTGGTTCTGTGTTGCTTGGGTATTAGGATGATTGATTGAATCAACTGATGATTGGTTTAGTCCCTGAACACTGGAGATTAGAGCAAGAGGATCATTTGAGGGATGAAATTTCTCTCTCAGCTGACGATCATACATGGCATGTTTCTCATGTTGTTGTAGATAAGCATAGAGTTGTTCATAGTTGGTGTTTCTGAGTCCTTTGTTTAACTTCACAGCTGTGACAAACCGATCCCATTCTGGTGACATATTGTTGACAAACTTTGAGTTGAGTTGGATGTTGGGCATTGTCATTCTGATCATCCTCATTTCATTCACAAGCTTATGGAATCTGACATAGTAGTCATTAATGCTCTCACCTTGATTCATTTTGAAGTGCTCGAATTCATCATACAATTGAGACTCACGATCTTCCTTTGTAAGTTCTGAACCAGCTAGCAACATTTTGACATTTTCCCAAACAGCTTTGGCCTCAGTGTTGAAGTTAATCAGTTTGTAAATGTCCTTGGGTAACCCTGGTATCACAATGTTGGAAGCACGAATATCAGCATCATAGCATTTCTTTTCTGCTTCGTTAAGATCATTGTAATTACGAGGTCTGTCAATTCCAAAGGTGATTGATCCATCTTCACTTGTGGAGATGACATCTCTGGTAGTACCCATTTGAAATGGCCCGTCATCTATCGACCTCAGAATATTCTCCCCATTTTCTTTGCCCTGACAATACAGACGAATTCTTTGTGACCATGACTCATAGTCAGTTCTGTCTAGCATAGGAGGTCGAGTGTCGGACCCAGCAGCTTGGATATCGTCAATGGATGTTACGGTAGTCATGATGACAATGTCTTAAATGGGATTTTACAACACACGTGACTTAAACCGAGAAATCGATTCTTTCCCGGGATTTTAATCATAGCAATGGCATAGGGAATCATAAACAAAGGAAAAATATCAGAAGAAAGGTAGCAAAGGTTCGTATCAATGGTTTAAGGTTTACAAGTGTGAAAGATTTAGAGGTTTTCCATTTCATTTAAAACATGATTTTCATAAAGGTATTTCTCTAAAATGTTTTTAGCAGGAGTTATTTAAATTTCCTTTTGAAACAAGTCTGATATCATGTTTAAAGAAATCATTTCCACATAGTTTGTCTCATATCATCAAGTTATATTTTCAAAGGTTTTCATACAAAACATAATGTCAATGAACCAAAGAC
>LBNU01036748.1:110636-126902 GCA_014162995.1 Artemisia annua | reverse complement strand
TTGAACCTATTTTAATTGTCCAAGTCCAACCCTAATCGTATAACCATTTTTCTTTTCTTTTTCCCTTTTATTTGATCGCATGAACACAGAATAAATCAAAAAAATTCGTACAGCCCTTGAATAATTTATACCACATTTTTCCAGTGTTATATGATCAAGATGACATGTTAAAAAAATATTTATAAGCCACATAAAAATCGCATGCACCCTTTCTTCTTTTTCATTCGATTCTAGGGTTTCTTTTATAAATAAATTCGTATGACCTTTTAGATGTGCTTGGTTCGAATCCAATATTTTATACAGATGTTATATGATATAAATAGTGATAGGAAAATACCCAATGTGGTCTTGATCGAACAGATGAGTTGTAGGCTTTTTATTCTTCTCGGCCAAGAAAACGCGACCGAAAATAAAACCCTAGGCTTCACCCGATCATCCACAACCTTTACCAATAATTTTCCCATGCTCCTTACCTTCGAACACAGCCAAGAAAAATGACCATAGGTTCCCAGAATTTTTTTATGCGCCGCTTGTGTTTTTGGAGAGGTTTTAGGGTTTATTTTTGGTATGAAAATGATAAGAAAATAAAATTAGGTAAATATATGTGATGTGATTGAGATATGGCCGAATATATGGGCTGTAATGATGGACTAATTCAGTATTGTTCAACATTTCCATATTTGTATCATATTTATCTATTTATTTAAGTTATGTACAAGTTTTAAAAATCATTTTGGAGATTATAAACACTTTAGGCGTGCCTATTTATTTTTTATAAGTTATAAAAGTGCAAATGTTCCTTCAAAAATAATATTGGTCATATGTTGTTTATTTTCAAGAGTTTGGGTTTATTTGATGTCATATAATAGCTTTAATTAAAGTTTTAAATTATAGGGGTATTTTGGTAATTTTGCATGTTGGAGATTTTAGGGTTTTACATTACCTCACTATCCACATCAAACGAATCAGGGGAGTAATTGATTTCATTCTTTCATTTTATTTACTTTTACATATTCTATTTGAACATTGGGGACAATGTTCGGTTTAAGTGTAAGGGGGTAAATGAAGACACCTTAGAGAATACAATTGCGCTTGGTTTTTGTTTGTTTGATAGTAAATTTGTAATAAAACCGAGAGAAATATTTGTTAGGGCAATTTTAGCGCCAATTTAAATTTTTTTACAACATTTAAAAGTGAAACCTTGGTATTAATGAGCGTCTCATGGATAGGAAATTATATGTCTTGCACAAAACCGTACCACTAAAAAAATTTTCCACTCCAAATATGTGAGGTTCGCCCCTAGAATTGGTAGGAAAAGCATCCATCTTTGATGTTATGATGTGAGTACTGGTAGCACTTAGATTCAGAAACATGCGTTAGGACCATCTCAAATCCACAAGTGAGACTACATTCGTGTAGTTAGATCTACTACATGATAAGAGGCATTAGGATTAACCCTTTGTTTTTACACCCGTGTTTTTGTTATAATTACATTGGCTACATTGGTCAAGTAATTATCCCAAACCCTTTGCGATGTACCCATTTTTGGTACACGATACCCCTAGTACACCCCTCAGAGCCTATCATTTCGTATCGACCTTTGAGCATCCTACTCAAAGTGAGAATTTGTTACACCCCACTTAAATGTACACCCAAATTGCCTTAGCCTACCTTGTATGCACTCACCTTTAGTGCATTGTTGTGACAACATTTGTTAAACCCTTTGTTAATTATCTAATCGATTACATGGTTGCTAAGTCAAGTCATATCCTTGTACATATTGTTTTGGGACGATTGGGACTCATGGGTAAAGTACTAGTGTAATGGAGTAATGGGGAAGAACAACATTATTACCCCCATATGTGCTAAATATTTTAAAAGTACTCCAAGTTTTTCAATTATCTTAATTCGAGTCATTAGAATAGTTAATTGTAAAGTTATGTAAAAGTTCAAGTGTAAGGGGAGAACCAAGGCCCCTATGATGTATTACTTTGGATGGTTGGGCAAGAGTGTATGAAAAAAAAAATCGAAAAATCAAGAAAAGTACAAAAACATATGAAAATGAAAAGTAGAAAAAAAAAATACGGACTACCATCCCGTTTCCTTTTATGTTTCTTTTAAGTTTTTGTTATTTTGTTTTTAGCTTAAGATTGAGTCGAGTCTTGGCTTAGCAACATTGTATAGTGCATGTATTTGATCATGATAATTAACTCGCCACCATCAAAATACCCTCTATTCCAACCAAACCGTGTTTATCATATCCCTACACCTTACGTTACAACCCTTTGGAAAGCCCTCTTTGATAGTTTATCTTAGGTGCTTACACCTTGTGGAGGAGTAATTGATCCTCTCCCAAGCCTATGGTAATCTATTTGCTATGACAGGTAGTGAGAGATATTTTCCGTTTTCATTTATGAGATATAATTCTATGACACTTGAGAGATGAGAGTATCCAAACATTATTTGTGAGGTGCTAGTGTATGATTTCTGTGCTTATTATGATGAGGGTCGAATGACTATTTGTTGTAATTACTTTTATATTCGTGTTAAATGACCCCTAACTCATATTTTGATTGGAATAAAAGCTCATTTGCTTGAGGACAAACAAATCCCAAGTGTAAGGGTATTTGATGAGACGAAAAGTGTACCCGTTTTAAGGGGTCATTTAAGCCCTAATTCGAGTAAATGTGATCAAATATTGCCCTAAATCGTTCCTTTTGTCATTTTAGGTACTTTTGAGAAGAATTCTGGAAAACATGCTAATTTGGACGTTTTTGGAGCATAAAAGTAAAGAAAACGACAAAGTCTCAAAAGAAGCTGAATTTCCTTCCTGATGGCGTCAGAGTCACAAGGTGACGCCGTCAGACAACGTTGACAAAGGAGTAGAATCAGATTACACTAGACGCCCTATGAAGAAAACAAGATGTTTACACCTGACGGCATCAGATGTTAAAAGGAGTAGGCCGTCAGGTGTTAACTTAAAGAGTGACGGCGTCAAAAGTAGATCTAGGCCATCCGAGAACCCTAATGGCGGCGAGCTGACGCCGTCAGACTGTAAAATCTATATATACTTTTCTATTTTTCATTCATTAGTGTGGAACTTTTGATGCAACTTTGGGCAAAACCCTAAAGACGAATTTGGCTGTATTTTTAAGGGTTTTTCACCCTTGAATCCTTCATGTTCAATTAAAGATAAGTCCTCACTTAAATTAATCAATATTTCTATGTGTTGGTTAATTACATCTTATGCTTGTTTTTCAATTAACATGCTAGGCTAGATTTTTCTTGTGTTTGCTTAGATCTAATGAAACCTAACTATTAATTATTGGTTGATTGGTGTGTTATTACTTGTCTTGGATGAATGTTCCATCGATGTTAGGCTTAAGAAAACTGGCTAAACTCCTATATGGTAACCTGCTTGAACGTCTTAAGAAATATTTAACTAATGCGTACTAGGTTATTAAGGTAGCATTTAATGCATGAGCCACTGTTTACAATCCCTATGATTGTGCTTACGCATCGTTGTAGGAGGAGATAAGAGCTCATAGAATTGGGGAGATATGTATGCCACCCCAAGAATTGTTAAGGAATACACCCGTCATCCACGCAATTAATACACACACCAATTAACCGGTAAAAGATAGTTAGGGAGTAAGGAAATCTAAGTAAACACATTTGTCTCCATATAAGTTTTCACAACCACAATAGTTTTAGTTATTTTATTTTTATTGCAATTGTAGTTTTTGGGTTAGTTGACTAGCAACTAATTCCGTCCACTCCTCCAAAACCCGAGATTTTATTTGCTTTTATAAAAATATAAAAATACAAAAATAATCTTCCTTCACCCTTAGACCTTTCAGAGTAGTTTTTCTAACCTAACGAACACTATTCCCTGTGAGGGAACGATCAATCCCCCGTACTTAGGGCTGAGCATCGGGTCGGAACCGACCCGAACCGAAAAAACCGAGAACCGAATTTCATGAAAAAACGGAACCGAAACCGAACCGACGGGCCGTCGGGTCGGTTTGGTTTTCGTCGGTTCGGTTCGGTTTTGTCGGTCTACGTGTATTTTGGCATGTTTTTTGTCGGTTTTGGGCCGAACCGGACCGAACCGACCCGACCTGAAACCAAATTTTATGAAAGACCGGAACCGAAACCGAACCGACGGGCCGTCGGTCCGGTTCGGTTTTCGTTAGTTCGGTCGGTTTCGTCGGTCCGGTTCGGTTTTGAACCTTCGGTGCTCAGCCCTACCCGTACTTACCACTACACTATATTACACCGACCAGGTACACTGCCTGGTGGGATTGCAAGCTTCTCAAGATCCCTTGAGAGGTAAAACCTGTTGCGTGGTCGCAATCCCACGTCATCAGAAGTTGATGTTAGGCTTAAGAAAACTAGCTAACCTCCTATACGGTAACTTGCTTGAACGTCTTAAGAAACATGAATCGGATGTGTACTATGATTATTCGGCTCGACATAGGAGTGAAGTAGGAGCTTATAGAGTTAGGGAAGATCGTACACGGCCCTACGAATGGTTTAAAGGAATACAACCCGTCATCCACATAATCACAACAAACCAATTAACATACAAAAGATAGTAAGGGAGTAAGGAAATCTATGTAAACACATATTTTTCATTTATAAGTTTCACAACCTTTAATTTTCTTGTTATTTAATTTTATTGGCAAAAGTAGATATTTGGGTTAGTAGACTAGCAACTAATTCCACTCACTCCTTCCAAAACCGAGATTTTTACTTGCTTTCATAAAACATAAAAATACAAAAAGAATCATCCCTCAACCCTTAAACCTAATTAGAGTAGCTTTTCAAGCCTAGCGACACTATTCCCCGAGAGAACGATCAATCCCCCGGTACTTGCCACTTCACTATACTACATCGGTCAGGTACACTGCCTGGTGGGGGTTGTAAGCTTCTCAAGATCCCTTGAGAGGTAAAACCTAAGTGCACAGGTTGCAAAACCCACGCATCAAGTTTTTGGCGCCGTTGCCGGGGAATAGTTATTGTTTAGGTTGAAAATTTTATTTTTACTTAGGTCTATTCATTAGAATCCTTTCTAGTGAGATTTTTATTTTTATTTTTCTAGGTTTTCTTTAGTCTATCTTTTTTGTTCGTGTTTTTGTTCGTAACCATCACCATCCGCCATCATGGAAGGTGGTAACGTCCTTGATCCCAACAACCCACCACAACAAAACCATCCCCAACCAAACCAAACTCCTAGAGCCCGTACTTGAGGAGAATACTCCCGTCCTAGCCATCAAGGCTATCGAAACACCATTGAGCTCACCCAAGGAGCCAATGTGTCTCCCTTGCGATCCGACACCATCCGGTTGGTGCAAAGCGGATGTGCATTCCATGGACTTCGTTCCGAAGATCCAAATCTGTTGATATAAATAATGCATAAAAACGTTATTTATATTTTTCGATGTCTCTATGTTTTGACGATCACAAAATATAAAAACATTAAACGCAAGATTACTACGTAATCAAGTATTAAGTTAGTTTATATCATTTTATCCAACTAAATCACTTAAGGTATGAATAAACAAGTGCTTAATACATTTCATGATCAAAGGGGTATTTAATTAATTATTACAAAGTTTATTAAATAATATAAACATAGTATATATTTTTGAAAAACACTTTTGGTAATAAAGGTAAATGTTTAAATCATACTAAATATATGAATTCAAATTTTTAACCAAAATCAGTTAGTTTTTCACCAAATAAACATTCCCCAGAAAAAGACAAAGTTTCTGGCCATTACAGGTGGGCGGCCCCCTTAATTATAAGGGGCGGCCCCCTTAATTTTAAGGGGGCCGACCACGAATTAAGGGGGCTGGCACGCTCCCTGTGTCAGAAATCTTTGCCTATAAATACCACCTCAAACCTGTTATTTTTCCTCACATTTTGCACTAAAATTTTCAGATCTAATCCTTTCTAAACATCATTCAAAACCCTTTGATCGTTACATTATTAATCCTTGTTTCAAGTGATTCAATCCCTCCTCATCCATCCTCATCCAAAGTGCAAGAGAAGAATACCCCTTCAACATCAAGTTTGAGAAGTATTGTATATTAGTTGTGTATATTGTGTAAATCTTTTGTGAAGTAGTGAAGTGCTTGTAATTAGATAGATCTAGGTGTGTTAGTTGTGAATAGAAGGTGTGTAGAGAAGAAGAAGTAGTGAAGTAGTGAAGAGGTGTGGAGTAGTGAAGAAGTTATGGCGTGTATAAGTTGTGTAGAAGTAGTGCTAAGTTGTGTAGTGGTGTGAGATTGGTTATAGCTAGAATTAGAACCCGACATTTAGCTTAGTGTCGTAAATTGGTGAAAGCAAAAGTCGTGTAAGGTTTTCTCTGCCATAAGGGAGCTTGTTGACATAGTGAAGAAAACTCCAGAGTTAGGTGCTCGGGGAGTGGAGTAGGACGAAGAGGAGATTCGTAGCCGAACCACTATAAATCCTTTGTCTCACGGTGCCATCTTTCCATCTCTATCTCTTTACTTACTTACATACTTGTCATAGTATACTCTTGTAGATATTGTTGTTTATAATTGTGCAAGCTATTTGATATCACATAAAGTTCGAATTGAAGTTTTCATAAACAACGTTTTGGAACTATTCAACCCCCCCCCCTTCTAGTTTTCCACAAACTTTCTTAAGATTGTTGATTCCATAGTCCTTGATGTTGACACTCGAGAGACTACCCGATTACGTCTCTTTCAATTCTCTTTGCGGGACCAAGCTAGTCAGTGGCTAGAACGTTTACCCGCAGGATCCATCACCTCTTGGGATAATCTCACCTCTCGCTTCCTAGCTCAATTTTTCCCACCGGGAAGAACTACAATACTAAGGAATCACATCTTGGCGTTCCAACAACGTCAAGGCGAAACCCTCTACGAGGCATGGACTCGATTCAAGGACTTACCCCAAAAAGTCCCTCGTCATGGCATAGACCTTTGGCTCCAAGTCCAAATTTTCAATGACCATATCAATATACCCACAAGGCAAACCATTGACCAAGCGGTCGGTGGCAAGCTAGATTAGAATCCATTAGAATCCTTTTAGCTTATGCCTGCACCCTAGACTTTAGGTTATACCAAATGGATGTGAAGAGTGCATTCCATAACGGTTTTATCAATGAGGAGGTATAGTATATGTGGCACAACCTCCAGGATTCATTGACTTCGCAAAACCTGATTATATTTATAAACTAAAGAAAGCTTAATATGGTCTTAAGCAAGCTCCAAAGGCTTGGTATGATAGACTAAAAGCATTCTTGGTTAAGCATAATTATTCCATGGGAATGGTAGACAACATTATCTTCACTAAAAGAAGTGACCCACATATTATCATTGTTCAAATATATGTCGATGACATTATATTTGGCTCAACTTGTCAAGAAATATGTGATGAATATGCCAAAATCATGCATGATGAGTTTGAGATGAGTATAATGGGAGAACTAAACTTCTTCTTAGGACTACAAATAAAACAATTAGAAGATGGAATATTCTCTAACCAATCTAAGTACATTAAGGAAATGCTTAAGAAATTTGGCTTACAAGACTCTAAACCACTTACGACACCCATGTCTATGGAAGTTAAACTCACAAGAGATAAAGAAGGTGAGTCCGTAGATAACACTAAGTATAGAGGAATGATAGGAAGTTTACTATACTTAACAGCAAGTAGACCCGATATCATGTTTAGTGTTTGCTTTTGTGCTCGCTTTCAAGAGGATCCCAAAACCTCTCACGTAGAAGCGGTTAAGCGTATCTTCCGATACATTAAAGGCACTATACACTTCGGATCATGCGAGAGACTACGTAGATAGAAAGAGCACTAGCGGTATTTGCACGTTTATGGGATGTTGTTTAACATCTTGATTTTCGAAGAAGCAAACCGCTCTTGCTATTTCTACCACCGAAGCCGAATACGTAAGCGCTGGAAAGGCATGTCAACAAGCACTATGGATGAAACAAGCTCTCGTAGACTATGGCATTAGGTTAGAAAATATCCCTATTATGTGCGATAACAAAGGAGCTATAGATTTAAGTAAGAACCCCGTTCAACACTCTAGGACTAAACATATAGAAATACGCCATCACTTCCTTAGGGATAATGTACTAAAAGGAAACATTACAATAGAAAAGGTAGCTTCGGAAGATAACACTGCCGACATATTCACTAAGCCCCTTAAGCGTGAATTATTTAACCACTTGCGTTTAGGATTAGGAATGATGGAACAAATTGATTGAATTTTCTTGAAGGATCAAAACTTTCTGAAATTTTCAAAATTCTGGACACTTTTAAGTGTCAGATGGGCGGACCCCTTAAATATATAAGGGCGGCCCCCTTAAAATTAAGGGGACCAGCCTCTATTTAAGGGGGCCGGCCATCTGATGGTAAAAAGGTTCTTTGTTTTCTTTCTTTCTTCTCAAATCTGAGTCTAGGATTCTATTTTGCACAAAATCAGGAATTGAGATATTTTGTTTGCGTAATTATACTTTCAAGAAAAACCTCAATTCATTTCAAAATCATTCTCACGATTAGGAAAACTCATTGTTGAATAATGATAAAAACGTTTTTCTAAAATCATGCATAATAGTCTTACTCTCGTTATCTATAAGTATATAATCTAATGTATACTTATATATAACATTTAGAAGTAAGCAAAGTTAATTCAAGGAGACTAAAGATTGTTACTTAGGATTATTTGTTTTTTATAGAAGTCGAAGCAATCTTTACTCTACATTTGTTTCATATAGGCACACACTAGAACAAAATCAAGAACTTCATTGTGATATTTGTTCCATCACTAGTTTGCCACTAATAGGTGCCTTCACTTAAGTTAGTTGCTTTAGGTAATATTAATTGCTTAATTGTTTATTAGCTTAATATGCATGCTTAATTATGCTTAATTATGTTTATATGTTTATTTGCTAGCATGTATGCTTTTCATGTAAATTAGACTATGAGAATGCTTGTCTAGTTGCCTAAAGAGTTGGTCTTGCCTAAAACCAAACCCAAAAACAAACATCTTTCTGGAAAAACTTTACCAAAAAAACCCATTCCTGGCAACCTGAGTCCTCAGACCAGGGCGGCCCCCTTAAATCAAACGGGCGGCCCCCTTAAAATTAAGGGGACCGGCCACCAATTAAGGGGGCCGGCCATCTGCAGGACGAGGGTTGCTGTTTGCTTTCTGCTTTTTAGCCCATTTCACCCTATTTTGATTCCTCATTTCCCTGAATTCACAAACCCATTTTGTCCATCAAATCCTACATACATATTCCTTCCATAAACAGAAAATCATCACACTATAAATACCCTTCATCACCGTAAACTATCATTCACTCCATCATGTCTTCTCCTAACTACCCAAGATTCAAGTCTTCAAGGGTTGCTAAGATCTCCGTCAAACCAATTTGGAGAAGAAAGCTTGATTCTTGTCAACATACAAATGATGTTGCTCCAAATCAACCAACATCCAAACCTCATTCTCCCACGAGCAACTCATCCCAAAACAACAACCCCAACATCATTAATAACACTCCGCATGCTACTCACTCCACAAACACCACATCCAAAATGCCATCAATTCATGAAGAATCCCTTTCATCCACAAATCCATCAAACTTTTATGACTATCCGAACAACACAACTCTCTTGACTCAACAAGACAACCTCACCATCACACTCACTAACAAACTTCCACAATCATCTCACTCATCACTACCAAATGATCCTTTTGAGGAACATACTCAATTCCAACAAGAAAACCATCACTCTCAACATAACATTAATCCCATGCCAAATCATAACTCAACAAGTCCATCATCACCATCTAACGAACATAAAAAGTTTGTTGAAGAGCTCAAAGAAGCTCATGAGCTTAATGCTCTTCTTACCCTACATCTTGCTCAACGCAATTTAGATCCACCTCCATCTAGCTCACCATCATCACCCCATGATCAAGATCAAATAAAGAAACATGTCAACAATTGTCCTTGTTGCATCTTTCTTCAACAACAAACCATTGCCTTGAATGAACACTTCACTTGGATTGAGTATCTCATCACTAAATCTTCTCCATCACCCTCACTAACTCAAACAAACACTTCCGCTCCAAACTCATCACCACCAAATACTCCATATCCATCACCTTCAAACCATTGAATGCAACCTCCATAATTTTCAATAAATTCGCCAAAACCTTTTTGTTACTCAAGCAAGTCCAAGAGACCTCGAGTTGGCAACATAGCATTTTCTAGTTTAGTTTGCTAGAAAAGTTTGAATGTACTAAAGATTATGTTTGTAACATAATCTATTTTAATAATTTTATTTATGAATGTCTTATAAATGCCATGAATTTTATTCTTTTGATATATATGTATACTTTCTATATATATTTTTTGTGCCATAAATATTTTTGCAAGCATTCCATATCTCGATTTCCTTTTATGACCTCAAAACGAGGGGGAGTATACGTCAAGGGGGAGCTCCAAGCAAATCGGGACAACCTTTTTGATGCTAAAATAAGGGGGAGAATTGATATAAACTCACAATAATACTTGTATATATACTAATCTTTTTTTTAATGAGTTTAGATTTTGTAATCATCAAAAAGGGGGAGATTGTTGATATAAATAATGGATAAAAACGTTATTTATATTTTTCGATGTCTCTATGTTTTGACGATCACAAAATGTAAAAACATTAAACGTAAGATTACTACGTAAACAAGTATTAAGTTAGTTTATATCATTTTATCCAACTAAATCACTTAAGGTATGAATAAACAAGTGCTTAATACATTTCATGATCAAAGGGGTATTTAATTAATTATTACAAAGTTTATTAAATAATATAAACATATTATATATTTTTGAAAAACACTTTTGGTAATATAGGAAAATGTTTATATCACACTAAATATATGAATTCAAAATTTTAACCAAAATCAGTTAGTTTTTCACCAAATAAACTTTCTCCAGAAAAATACAAAGTTTTTGGCCGTTACAGGTGGGCGGTCCCCTTAATTTTAAGCGGGCCGGCCACGAATTAAGGGGGCCGGCACGCTCCCTGTGTCAGAAATCTTTGCCCTATAAATACCACCTCAAACCTAGTATTTTTCCTCACCTTTTGCACTAAAATTTTCAGATCCAGTCCTTTCTAAACATCTTTCAAAACCCTTTGATCATTACATTATTAATCCTTGTTTCAAGTGATTCAATCCCTCCTCACCCATCCTCATCTAAAGTGCAAGAGAAGAATACTCCTTCAACATCAAGTTTGAGAAGTATTGTATATTAGTTGTGTATATTGTTTAAATCTTTTGTGAAGTAGTGAAGTGCTTGTAATTAGATAGATCTAGGTGTGTTAGTTGTGAATAGAAGGTGTGTAGAGAAGAAGAAGTAGTGAAGTAGTGAAGAGGTGTGGAGTAGTGAAGAAGTTGTGGCGTGTATAAGTTGTGTAGAAGTAGTGCTAAGTTGTGTAGTGGTGTGAGATTGGTTCTAGCTAGAATTAGAACCCGACATTTAGCTTAGTGTCGTAAATTGGTGTGAGCAAAAGTCATGTAAGGTTTTCTCCGCCATAAGGGAGCTTGTTGAGATAGTGAAGAAAACTCCCGAGTTAGATGCTCGGGGAGTGGAGTAGGACGAAGAGGAGATTCGTAGCCGAACCACTATAAATCCTTTGTCTCACGGTGCCATCTTTCCATCTCTATCTCTTTACTTACTTACTTACATACTTGTCATAGTATACTCTTGTAGATATTGTTTTTTATAATTGTGCAAGCTATTGGATATCACATAAAGTTTGAATTGAAGTTTTCATAAACAACGTTTTGTAAATTTAAAAGACGTAAAACTATTCAACCCCCCCTCTAGTTTTCCACAAAATCAACACCTCAAGGAATTTCTTAAGATCGTAGATTCCATAGACCTTGATGTTGACACTCGAGAGACTACCCGATTACGTCTCTTTCAATTCTCTCTGCGGGACCAAGCTAGTCAGTGGCTAGAATGTCTACCCGCAGGATCCATCACCTCTTGGGATAATCTCACCTCTCGCTTCCTAGCTCAATTTTTCCCACTGGGAAGAACTATAAAGATAAGGAATCACATCTTGGCGTTCCAACAACGTCAAGGCGAAACCCTCTACGAGGCATGGACTCGATTCAAGGACTTACTCCAAAAAGTCCCTCATCATGGCATAGACCTTTGTCTCCAAGTCCAAATTTTCTATGACCATATCAATATCCCCACAAGGAAAACCATTGACCAAGCGGCCGATGGCAAGCTACGTGATCTAAGTGCGGAACAATCATGGGAACTCCTAGAAGATTTTGCTCTCTATGACAACGAAAGTTGAATTGATCCCCATGATTTGAATAAAACGGTCAAGGCAATATCTTTGCCTTCGAATAATTCAAGCACTTCCGACCATAGGATCATGGAACTTGAGGACCAAGTCAAGTATCTAATGAAATCCTACGAAGCTCCTAAGCCTTCAAGCCAAGTGAACAAAATCACTTCCTCATGCAGATTATGCAAAGGTCCTCACGACACTCATAACTGCATGGAACTCCCCAAAGAAGCCTTCAAGGAATTCGCCTCTTCGCGTATCAACAAGACGAGGGAGAAATGGCCCATTGTTAATCAGGAACCTAGGAAACTGAACGAGTATTATGAGGCATGGAAAGATAAACCGAATTTCAGTTGGAACCAAACTCGTAGCGTATCGTTCAATGACTCTCCTCCGCTTACATGGTCTGAGCACCACCCTCCCTTAAATATGCCTGAGCAGAATCCTAAGGAAATCCTGCGGAAATTCATCCTGTCTAAAGAAATAAGGCTTGCGAAACTCGAAACTCAATTAAGACAACAGCAAGCCGACATGAGTGACAAGGTTGGTAACCTAGTTGACATGATAAATGGTCGCCTTACTGGTGAAATAACGCGAGTCGAGGAGATCAAGTCCGTCACCATCCTCAGTCAACCACCCTCACCGGTAAAAATTAAGAGCCCTAGCAAACTCTTCAAACATTTGTCACCAGACAAGAAAGAAGTGAAGAAACCCTCTGCCTCGCCCACACCAACCCATTTCGTGAACACCATTACCGCGATACCCGTGCTTAAGCCCGTCACGGATCAATAGAAAACTGGTGGAAGGGATAGTAAGGTTGATGATGACATCCTCAAGACTGACCACAGGGAGACGGAGAACCCCTCGGACTTGATCAAGGACTCATCCACTCAAGGGACAGGAAATAGGGAGGCAGCAGATAAGGTACCTGAGGAGTCCCAAGAGTCCCCTGGATCAATTGATGGCTCCCTTATGGAGGAACTTGAGAAGGGAACGGCAAGACTCTCCATTGGGATTAGGAGTAGGATAGAGGGAGACGACCCCGACGTTTTTAAAATCTCCTGCACCGCTAGAAAAAGAGTCATAACCAACGCGTATGTAGACCCCAACTACCCGATGAACGCAATCTCCCTTTCCTTATACAACGAGGCTTTTGCTGAGCAACTTACATATAAGGGATTCAATTTCGTAGCGTTAATCAGAAGGGTGCCTATTATGATCGGGAAGTTCATCTATAACGTCGAACTCACTGTAATCAACGGAATGGGCTCGATCATTAACCCCTCACTAACTGACCTGGTCTTGAGAAAACCATTCGTAAAAGCAACAGGAGTAATACTGGATGAAAGCGACCACAGTGCGTTGTTTACTGATGGTGTCAGGAAGGTAATCGGGAGGGTAATGAAGAAGTGGACGAATACCAACCACTGTTGGTCTGTAACACAAAGGGGTTACAAAGAAGAAGGCCAGGGAGGTAGGACGAGGTGACCCTGACAACCTTAAAATACCTTGTATCATCGGGCTCAAACACTTCTATAATGTTTACATCGACACACGTTTACCCCAGAACATGATGTCCCTGTTTCATTACAATAATATTTGCAGATAGGGAATGATATACAAGGGGAAGGATGTTGTTGGCATAGATGATAATGTGCATGTATTTGTGGGCAATATGACATTTACAATGAGCTTTACGATCGTTGATAATATCGAGGAGTACATAGACTTAAGGCTATCGCAGGTCGTATTCGGGGCACCGTTTTGCGAAATCACAAACTTGGTTGTTGACGAATGCAACAGCATCATGACTTTCACCGATGGAATTAGTAGAGTTTCATACCAAGCCCCATATAAGATGAAAGAGTTCGCGGGAATTGACTGTGAAGGGCTCGATGGACTAGGTGCCCAACTTGTGCTATGTGATGACGGTGTGAGAAGAGGGTGTAGGAGCACTTTTGATTTATCATGTGGATTTTTTAAGGGTGTTAGCGAGCTTAGTTCCAAATACCAAAATGATCCCTTTGGTTTCGAGGACCCAAAATACCTTCACTATGCAAGCGACACCGATTGTGATCCCACGGACGACCTAGAGACCGTGACCAATGACGAAGTCACGTAATATAGAGTAACTTTGAGTCTAGCTACGAGACTCGTTAGTAAAGAAAATCGCTTCTTGGGAGGCAACCCAAGCTTTGTTTGTTTTGTGTGTTTATTTGTTTGAATTTATTTGTTTCCGTATGCATGTTTTATTTTTATTTTTATTGATTCATGTTTCAAATTGCCTTGTGAAAATGCTTTATTTTGTTTTTAACTTCATCTTAACTACATATAAAGGTATTTTGCAAAAGATAAGTGTAAGAGAAATCTAAATTTGTTTATAAGAACGAATTGGAACATGAATTGTAATAATATAAAATAAACATACATATTCGTACTTGTTAGAGTCAAATGCTTGTATCGAGTCATGATGAAATTTTTGCAGGATTCCAGGAGCTAAGGTAATTGTTTTTCCAGAAATTTTTCGGAAACAAAACATAAGGATTCTGTCATATCAGTTCTGACGGCGTCAGCCTTTGATTTTCAGAAAACATTTTTAAAATTTAGTTTTTCTGCCGAATTATAAAAATTACTGCATCTCTAATTCCAGGAATCTGTAAAATTTTCATTCCACAAGCATTATATCCTTATATAGATTTTGCCGCCGATTTTACACGAGGTTTGCCTAGTTTGTTTTCTCAGGTTAAATAGGTTATTTTGGACAAGAAGGTGAACATGGAATCAAATTCATGACATCAAGCTTTTGGAGTCGCTTTGAGCTTGGAACTTTTACATCATCTTGGAAGAAGATCTAACCATGTTAACACACGATCCACGTCAAAACTCAGGGGAGTATTTGTTTCATTCTTTCTTTCTCTACTTTTACATCTTTTATGTGAACAATGGGGACAATGTTCAGTTTAAGTGTAAGGGGGTAAATGAAAGCGCCTTAGAAAATGCTTTTACGCTTGATTTTTGTTTTGTCTAAAGGTACTTGTGTAATAAAACCGAGAGAAACATTGGTTAGGGCAATTTTAGCGCAAATTTAAAATTTTTTACAACATTTAGAAGTGATACTTTAGGTATAATAAGCGTCTCATGGATAGGGAATTGTATTACTAGCACAAAAACCGTACCACTCAAAAAAAATTTCCCCCAAATATGTGAGGTTCGCCCCTAGATTTGTTAGGAAAAGCATTTATGATGCTTGTGTGTGTACCAGTAGCTTATAGATTCTAGAACTTGCGTTAGTGACCATCCCAAGTCCACAAGTGAGACTACATTCGTGTAGTTAGATTTACTACATGATAAGAGGCATTAGGATAACGCTTGTTTTATACCCGTTTATTATAATTACATTGACTTCATTGGTCAAGTAATTCTCCCACACCTTAGCGTTGTACTCATTTTTAGTACACGATACCCCTAGTACACCCCTCCGAGCCTATCTTTTCGTTTCTAACTTTAAGCATTATACTTAAAGGAAGAATTTGTTTACAATCCACCCCAAATGTACACCCAAATCGCCTTAGCCTACCTTGTATGCACTCATCTTTAGTGCATTATTGTGACAACATTTGTTAAACCCTTAGTTAATTATCTTATTACTTACATGGTTGCTAAGTCGAGTCATATCATTGTACATATTGTTTTGGGACGATTGGGACTCATGGGTAAAGTACTAATGTAATGGAGTAATGGGGAAGAAGTCAATTATTACCCCCATATGTGCGTTAATATTTTAAAGTACTCCAAGTTTTTCAATTATGTTAATTCGAGTCATTAGAATAGTTTATTCACAACGTCCCAAAACAACTGTATTTGTACGAAGGAAAGATTATG
>LBNU01036748.1:88972-110517 GCA_014162995.1 Artemisia annua | reverse complement strand
TTGTACATATTGTTTTGGGACGATTGGGACTCATGGGTAAAGTACTAATGTAATGGAGTAATGGGGAAGAAGTCAATTATTACCCCCATATGTGCGTTAATATTTTAAAGTACTCCAAGTTTTTCAATTATGTTAATTCGAGTCATTAGAATAGTTTATTGTAAAGTATGTAAAAGTTCAAATGTAAGGGGAGAACCGAGGCCCCTATGATGTATTATTTTGGATGGTAGGGCAAGAGTGTATGAAAAAAAACAAAAAAAAAAAACAAGAAAAACGAAAAAAAAAATTGGAAAAAGATAAGTAGAAAAAAACATACGGACTACCATCCCGTTTCATTTTATCTTTATTTAGGTTTATGTTATTTTATTATTAGCCTAAGTCGAATCGAGTCTTGGCTTAGCAATGCCACCTTGTGCATATATTTGATATAGATAATTAGCTCGCTACCACTAAAAAATACCCTTTATTCCAACAAAACCGTGTTATCATATCCCTACACCTAGCGTTACAACCCTTTGTAAAGCCCTCTTTAATAGTTTATCTTAGGTGCTTACGCCAAGTGGAGGAGGTTTTTGATCCTTTCCCAAGTCTATGGTAATCTATTTGCTATGACAGGTAGTGAGTGATAATTCTTCCATTTCCATCTAGTTATATAGGTTTATAACACTCGAGAGATGAGAGTATCCAAACACTATTTGTGAGGTGCTATTGTATGATTTTCGTGCTTATTATGACTAGGGTTGAATGACTACTTTTTGTAATTACTTTTATATTCGTGTTAAATGACCCATAGCTCATATTTTGATTGGAATAAAAGCGCATTTGCTTGAGGACAAGCAAATCTCAAGTGTAAGGGTATTTGATGAAGCGAAAAGTGTTACGCTTTTAGGGGGTCATTTAAGCCCTAATCCAAAATTAATTGATCAAATATTGCCCTAAATCGTTGCTTTTGTCATTTTAGGTACTTTGGAGAGGAATTCTGAAAAAGGAAGCATTTTGGACGTTTTTGGAGCATAAAAGTGAAGAAAACGACAAAGTTTCAAAATATGCTGGAAACAGTACCTGACGGCGTCACTCTTTACAAGGTGTCGGCGTCACACTTTGACAAAACGAAGGATTATTTTTACACCAGACACCCCAGAAAGATTTGAAGAATTAAAGGGTGACGGCGTCACGCTTTGTGACGCCTAAGCCGTCACATTATGTGACAAAGGGAGACGGCCCAGAAAGGATTATAAGGGGACGGCGTCAGAAGTGGATCTGAGCAATCCGAATATTAGTTTGGCGGCGAGGTGACGGCGTCACACTCTAAAACGTGACGCCGTCACGATGTAAAATCTATATATATATGTTAGGATCACGTTTTACTAATATCAAGTGTCGGTCATTAAGTTTTGTAATAGGTTGCTATAGACTATTATTACGTTAGGTTCTATTAAAGCTTTTCATGTTATTATGTTAAGTTTACATGTTTTGTTAAAGTCTATGGGGCAATAGTGCTATTATGTGAAAGATGTAAGCTACCCTAGACAAGTAGTATAAATACTCATGTAACTCTTCAAGGAGGGTGTTGGTTCTCTTAGTAATAACATTGTCTTTCATTTCACACACAAGAGTTCCTTCCACTTTCTCTCTCTACTCTCTGTCTCTCTCTAAAGATTATATGGTTTTATGTTACAAAATGGTTACCTAACAAGTGGTATCAATCGCCAAGGGATAATATAGGTTGTTTTAGGTTAGATTTAGTAGAAAAACTAGGTTTAAGGGCTCGTATCTGTTGGTTCTATCGAATAAGGTTTGTGGTTATCGAGTAAGCTAGTGGTTCTATCGAGTAAGGTGGGCGAAAATTTAGGGTTATCGAGTAAGTCTATCTAGTATCGAGTAAGCAAGTATTTTTTCGAGTAAGGCATATTTTCCTTATCGTTTTATCGAGTAAGGATCTTGATACTCTTACTTAGGCAACAATATACTAGGTTAAAGATTATCTATCGATTAAGGACAACTACTTCAACATCTTATCGAATAAGCACCCTGTTTTATCGAGTTTCACAAGTTCCATCAATACTTATCGAGTAAGCATTATTTATCGAGTAAGACCACCTTGAACTATACTTATCGAGTTTGGACCTCAAAAACATTTAATCGTCTAATTTTGCCAACACATCTAATCTACAACAACAACCTTTCTTTATCCTTAAAGATCCATTTAACATAATCATTAATCATGTCTCAACCTCCGTACTAAAATTACCTTCATCATCATCAGCAGCTACAACAGAATCGTCAACAACAACCGTATCATCAACCTTACTATATGCACGAACAACATCAACTCTTAATGCATCAACAACAATTTCCACAGCAACAACCATACTTGCATCAGCAAATGCAAACCGTTCTTCCACCAACTAAGCAAACACATTGGTTTGATCAAATGTGCGAGGCAATCACTAGTCAGCAATCTCGTCATGAAGCAGGATCTCTTGACATTCCTCCAATGCTCACACCCGGCAATTACGTTCAATGGGCTAGTCATTTTTTACGATTCATTGAACTCAAGATACCTCACGGAAAGTATATGAAAAAGGTCATTCTTGAAGGTCCATTTCAATGGCCAACTACAACGACTCCAGGTGATCCTGATGCAAATCCTCCAAGACCTGACACTGTTACTCCACTTGTTGAATCCTCACTCACAGCAGAGCAATAACTTCATCAGGAAGCAGATGAACTTGCAATGATCTACATTCTTTAGGGAATTCCTAATCCGATCTTTCGAAGTATTGATGCTCAGAAAACTGCTAAGGATATGTGGGAACATGTTCATCTCTTGATGGAAGGCACTGAATTGAATCAAGAAGACATGCAATCAAAGCTTTATATGGAATATGAAGACTTCATGATTGAATCAGGGGAATTGCTTGAGTCTTACTATCATCGCTTCACCAACATCACCAATGATTTGGATCGACACAACATTATACTTCCCAGGATTGCAATCAACACTAAGTTTCTAAGTTGTCTTGGGTATGATGGAAGAAGTATGTCACATTTGTCAGGAAAGTTAAGAATCTTCATGATGCACCATACGGGTTATTGTTTGATTATCTGAAGCACCATGAGAGTGAAGTGAACAAGGAGAGATCTCTTCGTGCAACTTTATCACCTCCTCCAAATCCTAATTCATTAGCACTTGTTGCTCAATCTCACTCGGCTTCACAACCATCAAACCACGCTTATGTTCGAGAACAGACTTACTACAACCACCCTCAATCTAATCCTCCACTACCACTAATCTCTTATGATTCTACTCAGCAAAGTAATGTCAGTCCAATTGATTCATATGACAACAGGGAATCCATGTACTACTCAAATGCTACCCATGATGAAGATGAAGAGGAATTTAACAACTTGAACCAAGAATTGCACTCATTGCTAAAGCATTCCAAATTTTCCAACAAGTCCAACAACCGTCTTCGTTCGTCTTCTAACACAAGGACTCAAGCTGTTGTTAATGATGGTCGAGTTGAGATACAAAATAGTAACTTTGGAAGATCAGGTTTTCTTGGTAATATGGGTAATTCTGGAAATGGGCAACGGGCTAATGCAAATGGTAGTTTTTGAAAAAATGTTGCTGCTCCACAGAAAAGGGTTGAGATTGTTGAAACGAGTAATACAGATTCTGGTAACAATGTCATTCGATGCTACAACTGCAACGGAGTGGGTCATTTGGCTACTGCATGTCCTTCACCACGAACACAAGGCAGCAAGTATCACAAGGAAGCATTACTTCTTGCTCTTAAGGATGAGGCTCGTGGAAATGTCAATGCTAAAGACAACAGCTTTATGGCCAATGCTCAATCTGATGATGACATGGAAGATCTGGAAGCAAATGCTGCCGTCATGCTTATGGCCAACATGCAACAACTTCATCTGAGTGATTCAGGCCCAGTGTATGACACTGATGGTCTGTCTGAGGTACATGCTTTAACACATGTTTTATACATGATATTGCCTCCCCTTCAGAATCTGTATCAGACGAGGAGCAAGTTGTTCAAAGTGATTCATTCTTATCTAGTCAAGTGGATGAACAAATGAACATAGTTGTTACATTTGACGACGATGATCAAATTAACCCTGTTATTACATTTGATGACGACGTCCAAATTAACCAAGATGTTATATTTGATGATCCACTCGATAATGACTATAATAATCTGTTTGAACAAAATGAACCTACGAGTGATTCAGAGTCTGAAGTCAGAACTTTAGTCATGACCAACCAACAACGGTTCCAAAAATGCAATGCTATAAATGTAAAATTAAGAGCCCAAATTGCATCTTTGACTAAAGACCTTGAGTGCTGTAAATTACAAATAACAAATTTTGAGACACGCGATAATAGAGAAAAAAGTTTTGAAATTGCTTTCCAAAAATCTTATGTTAAAGAACAAGATTTACAACATCAACTTCATGAATTAACTGCTTCCAAAAATAATTTAATCTCACAAATGGAAAAATAAAGGTTTGAAAATAAAAAACAAATCATTCAACTCAACGATGAACTTTCAAAAACCAAATCCGAGTTGTCCATTTGTCAAGCTGAGTTTAGAGAACATAAAAGAAAGTCAAGGAAAAAGATTGATTCTTACGCTGAAAAAGTTGTTGAATTGGAAAAACAACTAAAAGAGTTCAAAAATGTTGTTTATAAAACCGGTGAATCCGTTACTACAATTCAAAAGTTTACTTTGAAACAAAACCCTCACGGGTGTGGTTATGGTCATGGTTACGAAACACCTTGTTGTCTAAAACCAGCACTCAAGGAAAACCCAAAGTTGTATAGTGCAGAACATTTATTTGATGAATCTATTGTGCGTGTTGTTGTATATGATTGTGAACAAGAAGAGGAAATAGAAGATGAGACTAGGTCTAAAATGAGCACTCTTTTTTATGACACACCTTTTTTTTATTCAACATTTCGTCATTTATATGCTTCTTTTGTGCCTCAAAAAGCAAAAACTGCACAACCTTGGTACTTAACACAACCTGGGTATTTAGAAGATATTGGTTCTGTTAAACCTGTAGCACAAATAAATGGTCCTTTACCTGATTCAGGTCAAATTAAACCATTACCAAAACGTTGTCGTGTTATGCGGTATTTTGATACGTTTATGGAAGATATACAATTTTTAGAACAAGCAATTGAAAGAAACTCGGAAATAACTGTTGCAACTTTTCAAAATGCTTACAAAAAAGCAAAAAGGGAAATATTTCAAAAACAATTTTTGCCACATGTTCAACACTTGCGTCTCTGTGCTACACGTTGGGAATAGGAACTTCAAACAGAGGTAAAATCAATGATAGAAGTTTTCAATGCAACTGAAAAAATGATTTCAAAGCAACAACGACAGTACAAAGGATTGCAAAAAGAGGTTGATCAATTCTTAGAATATGTTCTTAATGCTAATATATTGTCTGTGATTATGAATTCTTTGTATGTGTCTAATATTGCTATGCTTGTTGATGATCACACTGATGATATTAAATTGTTGCGTGAACATGTTGAGACATTAAAGAGTGAAAATGAGAAACTTAGGCAACACAATGATGATGTGAAACATAAACTTTCAAACGAGATTTCACAACTTACCAAAAAGCTTGAATGGTGTCAAAATCAAAGTCTTGATTTCGAATTGTGATTGCAAAACCATTAAACTTCAAATTCCTTTAATGATGAAACTGGTGAATTAAAATGTCAAATTTTAAAATATCAAAAGGAATTAGAAGAATTAAAGGTTATAAATAATGACATGTATTACACCAATCGTCAAATGGATTCTCAAATTTAAGAACAAAAGCACATCATCATTGAGTTAAAAGAGAACATTAAGTCACTTGAAAAAGGAAAAACTGTTAATACTCATGAGATAGCACTAGGAATGTACAACATCGACATAATCCCTAGGGAAACACACTCTCAGCCTTCTAATGTGAATCCTTCAACTTCTACAGGAATAGTCACCACTACTAGTGCTAACAGATCAAAGCGTAAGAGCACCAAAAGGAAGAATAGAATATGGAAGCGTAGAAGCGGGAAACTAGAAGCCCCAGAAGTAGAAGATCACCTTAGGAATTTGAATAAAACTCATGTTGCACTAGATATAGATTCTGATTTGGCAAATTGTAATCCTAATCTGTGTGTAACGAATGATGAACCTTTAAATGCTCTGAATGCTTTGAATGTTAATGCTTCATGTGTGTTTTGTCGTAAAAGTATGTTATCTGGTAATCATGCTAAATGTGTGGTAAACTCTCTTTTATCTCGTTTTAAGAAACGTGCATCTGGCAGACAACCTAGGCCCACTACTGCTTCTAAATCTGTGCTAGGAAGAAAGCCTAATGTAGTTTCTAATGATGCTGTAGTCGCCCCCATAGTTGCGAATAATACTTCTAAGAACATGTCATTACCTAGCGAATTCTTTAAGAAGAAAGCACGATCTAGTTGGAATTGGCAACGTTGGTTAGAACGAACACATAACTTTCAATGGATACCTAAAATATTAAATATGTGTGCATCTAACCCAGCGGAACCCCCAAATTCTTTGGGTTCCACCCTTACAACTGTTCCATCTTTGTCTCCTTCGTGTGATGCAGGTGGTTCAAATTGTTCTTTGGATTGTTGATAGTGGATGATCCCGACACATGACAGGCAATCTTAAACTGTTACGAAACTTTGTCTCCAAGTTCATTGGTACTGTTAGATTCGGGAATGATCATTTCGCTGCAATTATGGGATATGGGGATTACGTCAGTGGGAACATCGAAATTAGTCATGTGTACTATGTTGAACGCCTTGGTCACAATTTTTATTCCGTCGGTCAATTCTGTGATGGGGATTTGGAAGTAGCATTTAGGGAAAAAAACTTGCTTCGTTCGCGACTTACAAGGAAATGATCTTATGTCCGGCACTCGTGGAAACAGTCTCTACACTATATCATTGTCAGACATGACTGCATCATCCCCTATTCTTCTTCTTTCAAAAGCAACTTCAACAAAATTCTGGTTATGGCACAAGCGTATGTCTCATATAAACTTCAAAACCATGACAGACCTTGCTCGTCACAAACTTGTTGATGGTCTTCCTAGATTCAGATATTCAAAAGATCACTTATGTCCCGCTTGTGAACAAGGGAAGAGCAAACGTGCACACTTTAGCTCTTAAACTGAACCAAGTTCTAAACATGTTCTTCACCTACTTCATATGGATTTGTGTGGCCCAATGCGTGTGCAAGCGATTAACGGCAAATGGTACATCTTAGTAATTGTTGATGACTGCTCCAAATGGACTTGGGTTTACTTTCTCCGAAGCAAAGATCAAGCTCCGTCAATGATCATCACCTTTCTCACCAAAATTCAGGTTCAACTTCGGAATACCGTCAGAATAGTCAGAACGGACAATGGAACTGAATTCAAGAATCAAACTCTTCGTGACTATTTTGAGAAAGTGGGAATTGAACATCAAATGTCCATTGCTAGAAGTAAATAACAGAATGGGGTTGTCGAAAAACGCAACAGAACGTTAGTGGAAGCTGCAAGAACGATGCTCATTCATGCTCAATTACCAGATTAGTTATGGGCTGAAGCCGTCTCCACCGCATGTTATACTCAAAATCGTTGTATGATCACCAAACGCCACAACAAAAATCCTTATGAAATTGTTCATAAACACAGACCAAATATTCAACACCTTCATGTATTCGGTGCTCTCTGCTACCCACATAATGATCGTGATGACTTTGGGAAGCTCAAAGCTAAAGCAGACATAGGGATCTTCATTGGATATTGTGAGAACTCCAAAGGTTATCGAATCTACAACCGTCGAACCAGAGAAATTCAGGAGACTATTCATGCTAATTTTGATGAACTCTCTGAAATGGCTTCTGAGCAAAACAGCTTAGGACCCGAAACCAACCGTCTTAACTTTCCAGATTCTTCAACTGAACCATTGTCTCTAACCCGCAAAGAATTGGAAACCTTGTTCGCACCATTGTTTGATGATACTTTTGATCACCCTGCACCAGTTGTATCAACTAGTTCCGCTGCTCAACCCGATAATATTCCTATACCTGATACAACTGCTCCTACAACAACTATTGTAGCTGACAGTGCACCTTCAAATGAGTTCGTCAATCCGTTTGTTGAACAAACCGACTCCAATACAGACAATTCAGCTGAAGATCTGAACCAACACTAAGTACCCGCACCTGCAGATTATGATCCAAATGCGCTGTTGAATCCATTTGCTCCGACTCCAAACATTGAAGAAATTGCAGAGTCGTCAACACGCAATTTGGAACCAGTTAACATGCAGTAATTCCATAACCCTCACCCTTCAACACATCATTGGACTAGAGATCATCCCTTAATTCACATCATTGGACATCCTTCAGCTCCAGTTATGACAAGACAACGACTTCACTCTGATGGTGAACACTGCATTTACGCACTCACAGTTTGTCAAGATGAACCCTCTAACATTTAACAAGCACTCACATACGACAACTGGATTGAATCATTGCAAGAAGAATTCAATCAATTCAAATGCCTCGAAGTGTGGGAATTAGTTGAACGACCAGATGAAGTTTACGTCATTGGGCTGAAATGGATTTGGAAAAACAAGTTGGACGCAGATGCACATTCATTCATAACAAATCCCGATTGGTTGCTAAAGGATACTCTCAGGAAGAAGGAATTGACTTTGAGGAGTCTTTTGCACCAGTGGCAAGGCTCGAAGCTGTTCGCATTTTTCTTGCATACGCTGCTCACAAAAACATGGTTGTTTATCAATTGGATGTAAAAAAGGCATTTCTGAACGGCGAGTTACGTGAGGTCTATGTTAGTCAGCCAGAGGGATTCGTCGACCCAGAGCATCCTAATCATGTCTACAGACTAAAGAAAGCTCTTTATGGTCTCAAACAAGCCCCCAGGGCGTGGTACGATAAACTTACTGCTTTCTTGCTTGTAATGACTTTACTAAAGGTTTAATAGATCCAACTTTGTTTATCCAAAAACACGGGGATGACGTTTTAATTGTGCAAATATACGTTGATGACATTATTTTTTCTTCTACACATAAAAAGTATTCAAACGCTTTTGCAAGACTAATGAAACAATAATGATGGGTGAACTTACGTTCTTTTTAGGACTTCAAGTTCATCAGTCACCCCGTGGGATTTTCCTTAGTTAATCCAAATATGCTCTAGAGATAGTTAAGAAACACGGCATGACCAGCTGTGATACTTACAATACCCCAATGGCCAATGCAACTAAGCTAGATGCGGATTTACATGGGAAACCTGTTGACCCCACAAAATACCGAAGTATTATTGGGTCACTCATGTATCTAACCGCTAGCAGACCAGATATTGTCTTTGTTGTATTTATGTGCTCTCGTTATCAGTCCAGTCCTACTGAACGTCACCTCAATGAAGCTAAACAAATCCTTTGATACATAAAGGGAACCATTAACATGGGACTCTGGTATCCGAAGGATTCTGGTTTTGAACTAATAGCCTTTTCAGATGCTAATCATGCAGGGTGCGTAGATACACGCAAAAGTACTTCTGGTGGTTTGCAGTTTCTTGGAGATAAACTTGTCTCTTGGCAATCGAAGAAGCACGATTGCACCTCATTATCATCTACAAAGGCTGAATATGTAGCCATGTCTGCTTGCTGTGCTCAAGTCATCTCGATGCGAACACAGCTAATGGATTACGGCTACCTATTCAACAAAATCCCGATGTACTGTGATTCCAAAAGCGCAATAGCAATCTCTTGCAACACTGTTCTTCATTCCAAATCAAAGCACATCGATCTCCGCTATCACTTCATCAAGGAGAACGTTGAAAAGGGTACAATTTAGTTATATTTTGTGGGTACTGAATACCAACTGGCAGACTTGTTCACAAAACCATTAGCTCCATCATGATTTGCTGAACTAGTTCACCGGATTGGTATGCGGTGTTTGACTCCAGATGATTTAAAATCTTTTCTCAAACACAATTAAACGAGTCAGACACCAAAAACTTTTGTAAATAACTATTCAAAAACAAAATACAAAAATATAAAATCAGAAAAACACAAAAAGATTTTCTTTCATGTTTTTTACTTTTCAAAAATTCACTACTTCAAAATATGTTGTCCAAAACATTTCATCATTTTTTCATAAACATATCTTGAGGGGGAGAAAATTAATCATAATCTTGTGAATTTTTCTATTTTCATTATTTTCTTCATCAAATATCATCTTTTCCGACTAACTCTCGACCAAAAACTCTTGTTAAACCGTCATCAATTTTATGGTATTGGTTCGAGGGGGAGTTTCGTCACTTTAACTCTAAGACTTAACTATTTGGACTCGATAAATCATGACTTAATAACTAGAGGGACTGTAATTGCCAAAAGTGTCAAAAATTTTGGTTTGTAAACAAGTACAAGGACCAAAACTGCCAACATTCTTATCTTTCACCTATATAAACAAGTCAAAAATCCATTTTATTTTCATAAAATCCAAAAACCTCAACCATACGCTGCCAATTTTCTTCCACCCCATACTTCTTGATTTTGAATGTTTCATTGAATGTAAGTGTTTAAAGTAGTCATTCTTTGATCATTATCATGTTCTCAATCTCTTGAATTTGATCTGTGGCTTTATTGATAGTTATAATCAATTAGGGTTCATGCGTATAAATTGGGTGTTTATCATTGTTGATGTTTTAGGCTAATTAGAGTTGATAAGCCGTGTTGGTACGTCATTATATGATAGAACTCACCTTTAGTTAGGCCACTAATTCATCTATTTTGAGTAAATTGGATTAATTTTGGTTTTAGGGCTCGTAAGGGTGACTGGTACTATTTGGGTGTGTGTTTATGTGGTTTGAGTGTTTGTAGTTGTTTGTTTATGCTATCTTTACATGCTCCCACTGTTCCTAACTCTTAGCTTATCATATGCTTAACATTTGTTTTGATTCGTGTCACTATTTTCGCTATTAAGGAAAATGTGTAAGGCTTTTATGATATATAGTATTGGTTTGTGCTTGTGGATGCCATTTGTCAATAAACTATTACATGCCCTTCACCCAAATCATACTGAAAATTTTGGCCTAATATGATGTCTATCGAGTATGTGATGAACTTAACGAGTATGGATGTTCTGTATCGAGTAAGGCTTCAAGTTTCACTTACTCGAAGCATAAATACAACTTTCCATCGAGTAAGAAATTTAACCTCTTACTCGAAAAAAATTGTCTCTATTCTTCGAGTTAGCCAACCTTGAAACCTTATCGAGTAAGCTCCTCTGATATCAAGTAAGTTTTCCACCTTTGTCTTATCGAGTATGCTTCCTATGTTGTATGCTTATCGAGTATGTCTCCTTATCGAGTATGTGTCCTTATTTTATCAAGTATGATTTATATGCTTTTATCGAGTATGCTTATGTTCAATGTTTATCGAGTATGTCATCTTATAGAGTAATGTATACTTGCCATTGTTTTTTCTGTAAATTATCGAGTAAGGTATATATATCGAGTATGACTATGTGACTGTTATCGAGTATGATCTCTGTGCAATCATCGAGTATGCATGATTTTGTTGATTTGTCTCCGAGTAAGGAGTGGACCTTAAGAACCATCGAGTATGGGTTCTTTTCTTGTGACTTATATGAAATGAAAATCTGTCCAAATTTTTCTAATTCTATCGAGTATGGTATAGGGTATCTAGTTTGGCTTGAATCTGTCGAGTATGATGCTAAGTGATTAGTTTTGTCTAAACAAGCTTTTATATGTTTGACTTTGCCGCGTATGCCTTGTTTTTTACTTGTCTAATACTTAAATGTGTATAATGGGTTGTATGTGTTCCACTTTGGTTTGATGCTTGTTAGTTGTGCATTCTTATACGTCTCATTATTCTTTGGTCACACTAATTTCATCAAAAATGACAACTTGGAAATTGGAATTCTCACTAACATAAACATCACTATATTGTGTTCGTTGGTTGTATTGATGCATTTCAGGTACCAAAATGTCTCAAGGAACCACTCCTAGGCATGCGTTATTTCGAGATGAAAGGAACATCGGAAAGTCAGACTTGAAAGTTGATCTAGGGAAACTCCCATGCCATCCAACATGTCAAATCATAGTGGAGATTCTACAACATCATTACATACGACAACTACTCACCTGTTCATGCTCCGTACCTGAGGTCTACTTGACACAATTCTAGAAATCTATTGACGTAAGTAAGGACGACAAAACAATGGGGATTCGTCTTGATCACAAAGACATCCAGTTTAATGTCGGAACACTATGCTCGGTTCTTGGTTTACCAGCTGAAGGGTCCAGAAACTTCAAGAAGTTCACCCCACGTCCCTCATTGTCAGATATTATCAGATTTCTACGAGAACTTGGGTATGATGAATCAAAGTCCAAACTCACCATTCTATCTTCAATCGACAGAAAGTATATACCACAACCATGGCTCACTCTTTACTCCATCCTCACCAACTATGTAACTGGCAGAGAAACCGGATACGAACATCCATCATTAGAACTTATGCAATTTTACTGGGGGGTTGTCAAAATGGCTCCTATTGACTTTGCTCAGATTATATGGGAAGATATGACTTATCAAGCCCGACAGTTCAAAAACTCACCAACAAAGAAAATCCCTTTTTGTCGGTTTACCAAGTATCTCATTGGACACTTCAAGCATAAGTATCCAGAGATTGATTCTAGAAGGGAGGATAAGGAACATACACCGGCTATGGATCTAATGTACACTTCAGCCAGAATTCACAAAACAAGTACCACGAAACAAGGGATGAGAATTCCTGACATTCTTTTGACAGATGCTGTTCGTAAGACTAATGCTTATGAAGTCTATGGCAATGCTCAAAAGAATGACTCAGTCGGGTTAAGTTCCAAGAAAACCAAAGCAGCTACTAAAGGTGCTGAATAGATATTCAAGGTTCCTATGTCTTGAACAAAGAAAGTTACTTTTCAACCCAAAAGGAACCTTACCCTTCGTGATGAACCGATTGAAGAGGAAACTGAAGAAGCAACTGTTAAAAGGGCAAAAGAAACAAAAGGAAAGGGCAAACAACCTCAGGAGGAAGAAGCTGGAACTCCACCTTTGTCCGAATCTGAAGAAGAGGAACAAATGCGATTTGTCTTACAAGAAAGTAAACGTTCAGAAGAGGAAAGGCTAGCCAAGCAAAGAAGCAAAGGTGAAGGGTCTGGCACCAAAATTGTCGAAACAGAGACTCAGTCATCTGAGGAAGAAAAAGAAGATAAGTCTGAGGAATCTGGTTCTCAAACACTCTCAAATACTGATCAAGAAAAGGAGAATTCAGATGATTCAGGTGACTCCGATAAGAGTAAAGTGTCCTCAAGTTCTGAAAAGAAATCTACTGACAGTGACAAAGATAAGGATGATACTAAAGCTGTCAATGACGAATCTGAAGGAGAAATGGATAGTAGTGATGAAAGAGTTAAAGAAATAAGTAATGAAGAAAAGAACACTTATGAAGAATCAGATAAAGAAGAAAGTGATAATGAAACCAACAATGCTAATAATGATTAGACTAAAGATCAAGAAACGGATGACAGAACTGTGGATATCACCGAAAGTCATGAGATTGTTCCTTTTACTGCTCCAGTTCAACATCCTCAAGTAACTTCATCTCAGGATCAACCTTCAATGACCCAACCACTTCCTCCTCAGCCAACCCAAGAATCACAAGAGGCTGCTCATCCAAGTCTGCTGAGATCATTACAACAACAAATGAAGAAGTTACAAGGGCAGGTCTCAGAACAACAGAAAGAGCTTGAACAATTCAAAGTCTACAACATTGATGCAGCTGTGGCAGACAGAGTTAAGGATCAATTACCAGGAGAAGTTCGAAAATTTGTCCGTGACCAACTCCCAGCAACCGTGGAACAATATGTTCAAGATAACCTTGAAAGGTTTGTTACACAAAGATTTCAGACAACTCCAATAACCGTTCAGACTCTACCATCTACACCATCTGCAAGTGATCTAAAGGGAAAGCTATTGGAAGCAATCATGCATGATCCAAGTGAGAAAGAACTTAAAAAGGCCTTGATCAACTCAATGAAAAAGGCTTCTAAGAAGGAGGAGCCCTGCAAGCGTACTAAGTCCTCCAAGCGCCGCCATGACGATTCTGATCCAGGCGATCCTCCTCAACCGAAAGAAAAACATAAAAGAACGCATGGCTCCACTTCTCAACATCAAACTGCTGGGACTAGTACTCATGCTACTGATGAAGTCCAGACGCATTCTGCGGCTGATGTTCAAATGGAAGAAGCTAAGGAATTGGATGCTCCAGATACAGGGTATGACATCCCACAAGAGCTACCTGCCAACGTCACAGAACCACCTACAGAAGCTCCAGTCATACAACCTCATGAGTGGATTGACACCTCTGCTCCAACCTACAATTGGTTCGATGAAATGGTCGATACTCACCCTGATATTCCTGAATCAGAAGTACCCATACAAGGATCTATAATAGGTTTCACAAAACGAATAAAGAAGATAATGAAAACCCAAAAACTTCTACTTTCTGATTTAGTGGAGATTCGAAAACCAGGGTTCACAGAATTCAAGACATGCACCACATCAGAACTTGAATTTGAATACAATATTTAAGAATGTGCACGTGCATTGTCAGAGAATATCACGTGGGAAAAGAGGCCTTCATGGGATAGAATCTACCACGGAAATGATCCTGACTTTACGTTTCAAGACTTCTCCCAACCTTTACCTCTCATTGGTCCTCCCAACTGTCCAAAGATCCCTAAAGAGTGTTTCTTCAACAAATATCTCAAATATCTCATTCATGGCAACACTGATCCAGCACACCGTTATGCTACATCTCTCACCAAGTTCAAGGCTGCATCATACCCTCTCGATGATCTTGAAGAATAAATGAAGGGCTTGCACTCAACATCGGTTTTAAAGTATAATGTTGAAGCAGCTATGGGTATTCTTCACTGGCCAGAGATGCACAGATGATTCTACAAACGGAAGTTAACGTTCAAATCAAAAGGCAAGCCATACTCAAACCACTGGATTCTTGGCATCACGGAGATTCCTATAACTGAAAAGAGATTTGGTTACAAATTTCTCGACAAAATTGTGGTCCGACGAAGTGATGACAAAGAGTACTCATTCAGTGAAGCTGACTATCATCGATTGAATCCAAACGACATCGAAGATATGTATGTACTTAAGGTTCAAGGCAAAGTTCAAAATTTACCCAGTAGTCTTCAGTATGACCTCATCAACTCACTTCTAATTTTTGCTCGTCAACGCATCATCCGGGCAAGGGTTGAAGACGCACAACTTGGAGTCGAAAGATATCAAACCTCTCTCAACTTCACCGCTCCAGAAATGAAAATTCCAGAAATCCCGGGCATGAAACCTTGCTCGTTCATTGGAAAACCATTTGGGGTCGTCTTCGCCAAAGACGGTGATAAGAAATTCATGAGATATGATGAAACTCACAAGTTCGGGGATCAGACGCTCAAAATAGTCAAAATTCAGTCGGATCAAAGACTCAATAGTTATGACCAAGGAATCAAAAGGGGTTGGACAAGGGACGATGTAAGAGAAGCTCTAAAGTTCATGGATAGGATCGACCAACGACTGAAGTTCAGAAATCATATTCGAACAATGGAAAGCTTGGTTGGAGGAAGGGCACCAATTCCGAACATTCTCACTTACCGTCGTCCTGATCAACCATTACTCTGATTGCTCATGTTTTGGTACATCATTATCTATTTTCGTTATCACATTTCAATATGTTATTACTATGGCTTGTACACACATAACAGTGTACAACCCGCTCTTGTAATGAAAGGACCATGTGGTATGCATCAGTGCTTCAATCCTAAAATAAGGAGCGAAAGCTTCTTACTTTTGAGTAGAATCAATCATAATTTCAGTTTTTCACGATTCTGCTCAAAAGACAAGTATTTCACCTCAATGAGTATTCACTTGTTGAAGCGGTGTACTTGAAAATTCTTTGTTCAAAACAAAACAAATGTTCTCGTTATATTCTCCCCATAAGACTCAAAAGGCATATTTTAATCAAAAGTTTCTCAAAAACAACATCTGATATGCTATTTTTGAGGGGGAGAATAAGAAAAAGTGATTAAAATATGATGGAGTGTATGCTTAATGTGATAAGATCTCGTGCAGGCTCGACTCAGATATCACCCTCGAATTGACGAATCTTACGTGTCTTAATCGAAAGGACTATGTCCAAGTAGAAAGTACCAATTCGAGAAACTCTGATTAGACATAAACTATGACGGGTCTAACCTTCTTTTCAAGGAGTGTTAACAACTTCAAGGTAGTTATTAGAGCTAGTTGTCACCCAAAAGCTGACAATGGATCTCTTTAACTATACAACGTAAACGTGTCCCTCAGGGGATTGTATATTCAGAGTGGATCAATTCAAAAGTGCTCACTCCTCCCGCATGTGCAAATTTGAAAATCAATACATGAGCACATGTGAAGGGGGAGTCCTTCATAATGAAATCAAAACCCTCATAGTGTTAACAAAATATGTTTCATTATCATAAACACTTTGAGGAGAATTTCAAACATTTGGTTCCTTGGCAAAAATAGGATAGTCATGGTGTTATAAGGTGACTAAGGTTAGGAAAACCGTCTTATGATCCGCCAGAACCGGAGGGATCTACCCAAGGACATCACCAATAGTTAGTATTAGAAGTCCTTAGGTATGATATGAAAAAAAGGAGATATGAATGAATGGAGAAAGAAGGGGTTGAAGAATTAAAAAGAAAAGCAAAGAAAAGGGTGAAAAGAAATAGCCCTCAATTTATTCAACCTTAGGGCAGACACCGGGTACAATTCATATGCTACTGGTTGTTGCTAAGGCAACGCCGGTATTGAAGAAAAGACGTCATGGACCCAGTGATGCACTGCACTAAAACCTTCTAGCCACTCGAGTATCTCTCAAAAGGTACTTGTTTCATTCTCACGGGGAACCGGTGTAATCTATCGACCTTCTCTTAGAGATGGTTGATATTGAAAGGAGGCCCTCTACTCCATGCCTCCGCATAGGATACCAAATGTGCACTTATCGAGTATAGAGACCCGAGATAAAATCAAAAGATCTCTTAGGAACACTTAATATTATTACACTGGTGGTTCTACATCAATGGATGCCAGTTGTAAACTATCGAGTCCTACGCAGATCTTAGCAATCTGCCAAGAACGTTTATGAGAGGAATTACTTATGTATTTCTCAATGATTGAACAGAAATCCTGCCAGGGTCAATGATAAGACGAAAAGTGTACCCGTTTTAGGGGGTCATTTAAGACCTAATTCGAGTAAATATGATCAAATATTGCCCTAAATCATTCCTTTTGTCATTTTAGGTACTTTTGAGAAGAATTCTCGAAAACACATCATTTTGGACATTTTTTGAGCATAAAAGTGAAGAAAATGACAAAGTCTCAAATTATTCTGGAAACAGTACCTGACGGCGTCAGACACCATAAGGTGACGCCGTCACTTGAAGACAAAAGAGGTGGATTTATGTTTGTACCTGACGCTCCAGAGAACTGTTGAGGAAGTTACACGTGACGGCGTCAAGTGTATTTGGAAGTAGGTCGTCTAGCCTTAAGTTAACAAGAGACGTCAAAGAAGACTTTTGAAGGTGACGGCGTCAGGATTTAACCTGACGGCGTCAGATGATATAGAGTGACGACGTCAGAACGAAGGCTTGCACAAGAAGAAACCTTAGTGAAACCGTCACATGTTGATCGAGATAATCACAATTTACGCACGGAGTAGCTGTCACTATTTTGGCCATCAAATCTTCATACGAACTCAGATTTAGGTGATTCAAAAGCCCATACGAAGAGGACGAAAAAATCTTCGATTTAGTCAAAAAGGCGGGCTGACGCCGTTATTTGTTAGGGCTGACACCGTCAGACCGATGCGGACAGAAAATTGCCTATAAATACAACATTATAACTTCACTTTTTGTAAGCCCCAAACCCTAAGTCCTATTCTGGGGTTAGGGTAGGTGTTTTTCCAGCAACTTAGAGGGTCTTAATCACTCCATAAACATCTTGTATTGGTGTGTTGATTCTATCTTAGTTATGTCTTCCATTATTATTGTTACTTGTTCTTCATTGATTATGTTTTGCTAAATCACCTAGTGTTTACCTATGATTGTGTGAAACTTGTGTGTAACTAATTAGATCTTATTGATTTCTTGACATGTGTGTGTCTATATCCATCAATTAAGGCGTGACAACTTCAATAGATCTAGTTGGTTTAGTTTATAATTCTTGCTTCCTATTGTTTCTTGTTTTGATTGGGTGATATCGATGTTAGGTTTAAGAAAACTGGCTAACCTCCTATACGGTAACTTGCTTGATTGTCTTAAGAAACATGAACCAATGCGTACTAGGTTATTATGGTTGTATTTAATGCATGAGCCACTGTTTACAATCCCTATGATTGGGTGCTTTACGCATCGTTGTAGGAGGAGATAAGAGCTTATGGAGTTGGGGAAGTACGTACGCCACCCCACGAATGGTATTAAGGAATACAACCCGTCAATTAAAACAAGGTGTGACAATTCAATAGGTAGAATCGGATAGCTAGCAAGGAGTAACATATCATAGGTAGACATGCTTCACTTCCCTTGTAGAACCCTATTTTACTTTCCTACATGTTAGTTTAAGTAGTAGCTTTTGGGTTAGTTGATTAGCAACTAATTCCACCCCTTCTTCCAAAATCCGAGATTTTTACTTGCTTTCCATAAAAAAATAAAAATACAAAATTATTCATCCCTCATCTCTAGACCTAGTAGATAAATTTCAATCCTAACGAACACTATTCTTTGAGTTAAATGATCAATCCCCCGTACTTACCACTTCACTATACTACATCGGTCAGGTACACTGCCTGGTGGGGTTGTAAGCCTCTTGAGATCCCTCGAGAGGTAAAGTCTTTGTTCGTAAAAACCTTTCCATTGACTCTTTCGTTCACCATTATGGAGTACGCGAATCCACCATACCATCGACCACGAAATCCATTCAACCCTAATGACATCTTGATGTTCAAACAATATCGAGATGAACCCATATACGATGCATGGACTCGTTTTAAAATTTTACTCCGAATAGTCCTTCATCATAGCTTCGATTTAGCATCCCTAACCCAAATCTTTTACTATCGTATCGATCGATGTGACCAAATGTGCATTAAGGATTTTGCCAATGGGGATCTTAGGGAATTAAATGCTGAAGAAGCATGGGATACCATAGAAGAGTGTGCCCAATATTATTATAGAGTTGATAACCCAACAAATAATTTTAAGGATCATGAAACAAGTTTGTTTGGGGATGAATATGTTAGTGTTGAGATACCTAAGTGCATGTCATGGTTAGCAGCCACCATAATACAAGATGAACACTTAGGTAATCTAGATACAATGGAGGATGACGTGGATAATCCAAGCCCACAAAGTACCCCACATATCCTACCATTATTTGAGGCACACACACCGCCGTGACTTACCCCGAAGAAGTAGAAGAGACTTTAGGAATCCCAATGGAGGTAGAATCCTTGGACCAAACACCAATAGACGATATAGGTTTGAATACTTGTAGTGATAACCTTACTCGTAGTTCTAGGGGATTTCCTAGTGTTGAGGAACCGGAACCTCAATCTTTAAACAACTTTCCACCCTTAGATTTACATCTAGGAGACAAAAGAGGAACCGACCCACCCATCAACCAATATTATCTGGGTAGTTTTAGGATGAAGGAAGCCATTCACTCACCCCCTTCACCTCACGTGGCATATTTCACCCTAAGGGTGTGTATCGCTACTTCCACCCGCACTTAATTCTAAGTGTATGGAAAACATCCCCTATTTCCGTTAAATAAGGGTAGAGTCAGGCTCGTGGCTCGAACAAAAACAAGCGATTATTGGGAGGCAACCCAAGTTTTATTTGTTTGATTGTTTGTTTATTTGCTTTTATTTGATTCCCTATGTGTGTCTTTTTCTTATTGTTTATTGTTCATGTATCAAATATAAAATTGTAAAAATGCTTTATTTTGTTTTTAACTTCGTCTTAACAACATATAAAGGTATTTTGCAAAAGATAAGTGTAAGGGAAATCTAAATTTGTTTCTAAGAACAAGATTGAACATGAACGATAATAATAAGATATAAGCATGCATATCAATATTTGTTCGAGTCAAATGCTTGTATAGAGTCACAATGAATGTTTTACAGAATTTCTTGGAATTAAAGCTTCCAGTAATTTGTAAACATTCATTTTGCAAGCATTATATCTTTAATTGTTTTATTTCTAAGTCTGGAATTACATCTGGTTGTGAGTTGTCTTTGTTCGGTTTGATGCTTTGGTTTTCGTGTTTGTTTTCTCAGGTTTAACAGGTTATTTTGGACAAGAAGATGATTCATATTTCGGAAGGGAAGCTTTGAGCGTTCATTTTCTAGGAAGAAGATCTAACCATGTTACCTCACTATCCACACCAACCGAATCAGGGGAGTATTTTGTTTCATTCTTTCATTTTATTTTCTTTTACATCTTTTATGTGAACATTGGGGACAATGTTCGGTTTAAGTATAAGGGGGGGGGGGGGTAAATGAAGACACCTTAGAGAATGCAATTGCGCTTGATTTATGTTTGTTTGATAGTAAATTTGTAATAAAACCAAGAGAAATATTTGTTAGGGCAACTTTAGCGCCAATTTAAAATTTTTTACAACATTTAGAAGTGAGACTTTGATCTTAATGAGCGTCTCATGGATAGGAAATTATATGACCAGCACAAAACCGTACCACTAAAAAAATTTTCCACCCCAAATATGTGAGTTTCGCCCCTAGAATTGGTAGGAAAAGCATTCATCTTTGATGCTATGATGTGTGTACCGGTAGCACTTAGATTCTAGAACTTGCGTTAGGACCATCTCAAATCCACAAGTGAGACTACATTCGTGTAGTTAAGATCTACTACATGATAAGAGGCATTAGGATTAACCCCTTGTTTTACACCCGTGTTTTTGTTATAATTACGTTGGGTACATTGGTCAACCTCCCACACCCTTTGCGTTGTACCCATTTTTGGTACACGATACCCCTAGTACACCCGTCAGAGCCTATCTTTTCGTTTCGACCTTTGAGCATCTTACTCAAAGTGAGAATTTGTTACACCCCACTTAAAAGTACACCCAAATCGCCTTAGCCTACCTTGTATGCACTCATCTTTAGTGCATTATTGTGACAATATTTGTTTAACCCTTTTGTTAATTATCTAATTGATTACATGGTTGCTAAGTCGAGTCATATCCTTGTACATATTATTTTGGGACGATTGGGACTTATGGGTAAAGTACTAGTTTAATGGAGTAATGGGGAAGAACAACATTATTACCCCCATATGTGC
>LBNU01036748.1:75347-88906 GCA_014162995.1 Artemisia annua | reverse complement strand
GTTGTACCCATTTTTGGTACACGATACCCCTAGTACACCCCTCAGAGCCTATCTTTTCGTTTCGACCTTTGAGCATCTTACTCAATGTGAGAATTTGTTACACCCCACTTAAAAGTACACCCAAATCGCCTTAGCCTACCTTGTATGCACTCATCTTTAGTGCATTATTGTGACAATATTTGTTTAACCCTTTTGTTAATTATCTAATTGATTACATGGTTGCTAAGTCGAGTCATATCCTTGTACATATTATTTTGGGACGATTGGGACTTATGGGTAAAGTACTAGTTTAATGGAGTAATGGGGAAGAACAACATTATTACCCCCATATGTGCTAAATATTTTAAAAGTACTCTAAGTTTTTCGATTATCTGAATTCGAGTCATTAGAATAGTAATTGTAAAGTTATGTAAAAGTTCAAGTGTAAAGGGAGAACTGAGGCCCCTATGATGTATTATTTTGGATGGTAGGGCAAGAGTGTATGAAAAAAAAATCGAAAAATCAAGAAAAATACAAAAAAAATGATTAAAAGAAAAGTAGAAAAAACATACGGACTACCATCCCGTTTCTTTTTATGTTTGTTTATGTTTTTGTTATTTTATTTTTTAGCTTAAGTTGAGTCGAGTCGTGGCTTAGCAACATTGTATAGTACATGTATTTGATCATGATAATACTTGCCACCAGTAAAATACCCTTTATTCTAACCAACCGTGTTTATCATATCCCTACACCTTACGTTACAACCCTTTGGAAAGCCCTAGTTGATAGTTTATCTTAGCTGCTTATGCCTAGTGGAGGAGTAATTGATCCTCTCCCAAGCCTATGGTTATCAATTTGCTATGACAGGTAGTGAGAGATATTTTCCATTTTCATTATGAGATATAATTCCATAAAACCTAAGAGATGAGAGTATCCAAACACTATTTGTTAGGTGCTAGTGTATGATTTCCGTGCTTATTATGATTAGGGTCGAGCAACTATTTGTTGTAATTATTTTTATATTTGTGTTAAATGACCCCTAACTCATATTTTGATTGGAATAAAAGACTATTTGGTTGAGGACAAGGAAATCCCAAGTGTAAGGGTATTTGATAAGACGAAAAGTGTACCCGTTTTAGGGGGTCATTTAAGCCCTAATTCGAATAAATATGATCAAATATTGCCTTAAATCGTTCCTTTTGTCATTTTAGGAACTTTTGAGAAGAATTCTGGTAAACACATCATTTTGGACATTTTTTGAGCATAAAAGTGAAGAAAACGACAAAGTCTCAAATTATGCTGGAAACAGTACCTGACGGGGTCAGACACCATAAGGTGACGCCGTCACTTGAAGACAAAAGAGGTGGATTTATGTTTGTACCTGACGCTCCAGAGAACTTTTGAGGAAGTTACACGTGACGGCGTCAAGTGTATTTGGAAGTAGGCCGTCTGGCCTTAAGTTAACAAGAGACGTCCCAGAAGACTTTTGAAGGTGACGGCGTCAGGATTCAACCTGACAGCGTCAGATGATATAGAGTGACGACGTCAGAACGAAGGCTTGCACAAGAAGAAACCTTAGCGAAACCGTCACATGTTGTTCAAGACAATCACAACTTACGCGCGGAGTAGCTGTCACTGTTTTGGCCATAAAATCTTCATACGAACTCGGATTTGGGTGATTCAAAAGCCCACGCGAAGAGGAAAAAAAATCTTCGATTTAATGAAAACAGCGGGCTGACGTTGTCAGTTGTTAGGGCTGACGCCGTCAGACCGTTGCGGACAGAAATTTGCATATAAATACAACATTATAACTTCACTTTTTGTAAGCCCCAAANACGTCAGAACGAAGGCTTGCACAAGAAGAAACCTTAGCGAAACCGTCACATGTTGTTCAAGACAATCACAACTTACGCGCGGAGTAGCTGTCACTGTTTTGGCCATAAAATCTTCATACGAACTCGGATTTGGGTGATTCAAAAGCCCACGCGAAGAGGAAAAAAAAATCTTCGATTTAATGAAAACAGCGGGCTGACGTTGTCAGTTGTTAGGGCTGACGCCGTCAGACCGTTGCGGACAGAAATTTGCATATAAATACAACATTATAACTTCACTTTTTGTAAGCCCCAAACCCTAAGTCCGATTTTAGGGTTAGGGTAGGTGTTTTTCCAGCAACTTAGAGGGTCTTAATCACTCCATAAACATCTTGTATTGGTGTGTTGATTCTATCTTAATTATGTCTTCCATTATTATTGTTGCTTGTTCTTCATTGATTATGTTTTGCTAAATCACCTAGTGTTTACCTATGATTGTGTGAAACTTGTGTATAACTAATTAGATCTTATTGATTTCTTGTTGATGTGTGTGTCTATCTCCATCAATTAAGGCGTGAGAATTTCAATAGATCTAGTTGGTTTAGTTTATAATTCTTGCTCCCTATTGTTTCTTGTTTTGATTGGGTGATATCGATGTTAGGCTTAAGAAAACTGGCTAACCTCCTATACGGTAACTTGCTTGAACGTCTTAAGAAACATGAACCAATGCGTACTAGGTTATTATGGTTGTATTTAATGCATGAGCCACTGTTTACAATCCCTATGATTGGGTGCCTTACGCATCGTTGTAGGAGGAGATAAGAGCTTATAGAGTTGGGGAAGTACGTACGTCACCCCACGAATGGTATTAAGGAATACAACCCGTCAATTAAAACAAGGTGTGACAATTCAATAGGTAGAATTGGATAGCTAGCAAGGAGTAACATATCATAGGTAGACATGCTTCACTTCCCTTGTAGAACCCTAGTTTACTTTCCTACACATTGGTTTAAGTAGTAGCTTTTGGGTTAGTTGATTAGCAACTAATTCCGCCCCTTCTTCCAAAACCTGAGATTTTTACTTGCTTTCCGTAAAACAATAAAAATACAAAAATATTCATCCCTCATCTCTAGACCTAGTAGATAAATTTCAATCCTAACGAACACTATTCTTTGAGTTGAACGATCAATCCCCCGTACTTACCACTTCACTATACTACATCGGTCAGGTACACTGCCTGGTGGGGTTGTAAGCCTCTTGATATCCCTCGAGAGGTAAAACCTGTTGTAAGATCACAAAACCACGCATCAGTCAACATCAAACAGCCCTGACAGCAGGTTACTTCGGTAACTCCTTGTGGGTTACGCTTAGTGTTCGCGGTGGTGTACCAAAATGGTCTACAGTCGTGGGGTGATCTCCAGCGATTCACCCAATCGTTGATCTACTTCGGTAGGTCTTGTAAGCTCTCTTGGGGGCATCCGATATGGGAACGGCCTTGGTAAGGGTTAGAAGGAGTCTTCACACTATGCTGTTGACAATCTCTAATTCCGAACCTGTAAGTACCGGTTGTTTATGACTAACAGTTTTCATGCAGCATCACATCACCTCCATGGCGAAAGATTCCACATGCTCATACCTACGTCAGAAAGTCAATGAAAGCTCCCCCAATGATCTATGCTTCACAAAGTTCAAAGAAAGACTCTACATCAAAAAGAGGAATCGACAAAGTTATGAGACTAAGATCTAAGTGAACGAAAGGGAATTGCATAAGTATGAATCACAAAGTCCAAAGACGTATGAGCATGTTGGAATGGCGTATTGCCACCAAAGGCGATAAAGTGACGAATGGCAGACAACTTCATAATGTTATCACTTCCACAACAACGATGAACTAAGCACGATGAACAAAGAATCACTATCTATCTAATCATTTTTTTTGAAGACGTCTAGTGCTATGAATGTCAAAGATGAAAGACAAAGATGATGACGTCACGCAACCTTTGATGACCGACCCTTAGGGGGAGATTGTTAGGATCACGTTTTACTAATATCAAGTGTCGGTCATTAAGTTTTGTAATAGGTTGCTATAGACTATTATTACGTTAAGTTCTATTAAAGCTTTTCATGTTATTATGTTAAGTTTACATGTTTTGTTAAAGTCTAGGGGGAAATAGTGCTATTATGTGAAAGATGTAAGCTACCCTAGACAAGTAGTATAAATACTCATGTAACCCTCCAAGGAGGGTGTTGGTTCTCTTAGTAATAGCATTGTCTTTCATTTCACACACAAGAGTTCCTTCCACTTTCTCTCTCTAAAAATTATATGGTTTTATGTTACAAAATGGTGACCTAACAATATACTTTTCTAATTTTCATTCATTAGTGTGTAACTTTTGGGAAAAACCCTAGCTCGTATTTTACTGTATTTTTAAGGGTTTTTCACCCTTGAAACCTTGATGCTTAATTAAAGATAAGTCTTCTTCCAAATCAATCAATATGTCTATGTGTTGTTTGATTATATCTTACGCTTATCTTTCAATTAACATACTAGGCTAGGTCTTTATTGTGTTTGCTTAGATCTAATGAAACTTAGCTATTGATTATATGTTGTTGGTTTGCTTGTGATTAATGTGGTTGGGTTAAGTCGATGTTAGGCATAAGAAAACTGGCTAACCCCCTACACGGTAACTTGCTTGAACGTCTTAAGAAACATGAATCGGATGTGTACTACGATTATTTGGTTGTATTTAATGCATGAGCTAATTCTAATGATCCCATGTTAGGAGCTTAAATCGGCTCGACATAGGAGTGAAGTAGGAGCTTATAGAGTTAGGGAAGATCATACACGGCCCTACGAATGGTTTAAAGGAATACAACCCATCATCCACATAAACACAACAAACCAATTAACATATAAAAGATAGCTAGGGAGTAAGGAAATATAATTAAACACATATTTCTCATTTATAAGTTTCACAACCTTATAAAAATACAAAAGTATATATTTGGGTTAGTTGACTAGCAACTAATTCCGTCCACTCCTTCCAAAACTGAGATTTTTACTTGCTTTCATAAAATATAAAAATACAAAAAGAATCATCCCTCAACCCTTAGACCTAATTAGAGTAGTTTATCAAGCCTAACGACACTATTCCCCGAGAGAACGATCAATCCCCCGGTACTTGTATAACACCCCCATTTTAGGAACGCAGCGGAATACAACATGGGCTGCTATGTATTAGTCACATAGTACAAGTATAGTAAACGAACTCAAAATAGAGACGTTTTTAATAAAAGTTCACATTTCATAATTTTTCAGAGTCAAGCAAAAGGTCCCAAAAGTTTAACATAAGTTTAGAAATACATAGATTTAAAATTTGATGTCATTATCGAATGAAAAATTTATCAAACATGAGCCATCAAGTAGATATCCATTTCTATGCGCCGCCCATCCAAGCTTAAGCCACTTACGGACCTAAGATAGAACATGCTAAAAGTCAACATAAAGTTGAGTGAATTCATAGAGTTTAATAAGTAATCAGTTGAATACAAGATTTCAAGTTTAAAATACGATGAGCTACGTTGTTATACGCCCATAATTAAGTTGACATGTAATGCATATGCAAGTCAAGAAATCTGATTATAGTATTGAGATTATGAAACCGAACCTTAACATAGATATTGTGCCCCGAGAAGGTAAAAATTGCCATTTTCCCCGTTTCTCAATATTATATGTCCGTAACCCGAACAGGCTTGTTAAGCCAAATATGCATATTTATAATACTAGCGTTTACTACTCAAGTAATTAAAGGTTCATGATAGGGACTTAATTGGCAAGAAACATTCAATATCTATAATCATATAATCGGGTCCAGCATACCAAAAACTACTTGTATTCAATTTGTAAAAAGAAGCATGTATCCCCCTCGCGAGGTTTATAAAACATTTAAGTAAGTAAAGGCGAGGCTATAAACTCACCTTAAGTAGTGGAGTGAAAGAGCACGAATAAAGACAACCAAAGAATCGAATCGAACTAGAAAGGACCTATAACAAGAAACGTGTCTAAGTGAATGCTAATTTAATAAGAGATTGAATGCACATTATTATACTTGATTCATACAGCCAAGGGATTATACTAAGGGTTTTCACAAGTCATATGTTCATGGTTCCCAAAATTAGCAAGTTCCCGAGTTGTTTTACCCAACACATTTTCTTAGTTTTACTAGTGGCTGAAAACTTTCCCCGACTTCCCAAAATCACTACTTGCAAACCGTATCTCCAAATTTTAAGTTCTTTATATCCATAGTTTCCTTTAGGTCCCTAGTGTACTGTAAAAATAAGTTTACTCAAAAATTTGCAGGTCTAACCACTTTTTATAAATTTTCTTTACAGACCTGTCCTAGAGAAAAGTGTGACTGAATTTTACGGCTTACCGTATTGGCCGTCATTTGAAATCTAAAGGTCCTATGAAGGTGATGCCAATTGGAGGTGATAGTTATATTTGTCTAGTACAGGCTACATATTTAGTTTTCAAAAAGTTATGGAGAAAAACTTGGTTTAACCCCTGTTTTCCAACAGCATACAGAATATGACCCTTTTTACCATAAAATTCATAGTTTAATCATCCTAACACTTCTAATGGTGAGCCTTTTTGATAAATGACCCTGAGACATACATCTAGGTCTGTATTATTTTTACTAATTTTACAAAGCCATGTTTCATTCTAAAAACATTCAATAATCACAGCCTATAATTTCAGCAATCACAAATCAACCCTAACCTAAACATAACTTATCCCAAACACAATCACCCTTAACCTATGGTCCTAATGAATCAAGTATAACACGCTTATCATAAAGAAGGTTTACCCACTGAGGTAAAACCTATATTTAATTGAATAACAAAAATCCATTTGCATGTGACAAAAATCAAAGAGGATGGTGAGATTAGCTTACAAGGAGTGAAAAATCAATGAAACCTTCTAGGGTTTGGATAGAAACGACCCAAAAGTCACCACCACAAGCTTGGACCTTCTCTTCTACACTTATAATGAGGCTTGTGGGCTGTAGGAATAACTCTTCAACAAACTTGAGGAAGACTTAAAGAAAACATCAAGAAAACACCAAGAAAACCTTCAAAACTTCGATTCAAAACACCATCTTTTGCAAGGGTCTTCAAGAGGATGTTGTGGAGATGATTTTGTGATCAAAACCGATGTGAGATGGTGGTGTTTTGGTGGTGATTCACGGCAGCAAGCACAAGGGATGAGGGGAGATGGATGGTTTTTGCTAGATTTGCATGTATGAGAGAGAGAATGATGAGTTTCACTTTCTTGGAAATTAAAACAAGTGAAGTATGTGTGAGTGTGACACTATGGCCGGCCAGGGGGCTATATGGGGAGGTTTGGATTTAGTTTTGTTGTCAAAATGTTTAATATAATGTATGTATAAGTTTATTAAAGTGTAGGAGTGGATTATGTAAGGTAATGAGTGGTATTTAGGGGTTTTAAGTGGTAAATTAGAAAGGTGAAGAGTGGAGAATTACCAAACCTTGAATAACAAAGATAAATATCAGATTTTATTAATATTGGATTAGTATTTGGTGTATTAGTGTGTTAGTGGGGTTTAAATCAAGCGCACGGTCTTAAAAACGCGAATTACGCAGTACCGGGTGACCTGAAAACGTGAATTTTAGAAAAGTGTTGTAAAAATTTTATGAAATTGTTGTGAAGTGTTAAAATGGCTAATTTTAATACTTCATGGGAGCCTTGGGTTAGCCGGAGTTTTAAAACGAAATTACAAATCAAAAACGCAGAATGAAAACGCGAGTTGTTACCAAAATTTGACGAGATCGTGAAACGAAGCAGAAAATGTGAAACATATAAATTTTTTGAATATTAGGAGTATATCATGGAATATTAAATCACTTATGACATGAAAACGGATGAGAATCCTAAACGCGGCTCATAATGAGCTAGAATTACAAAAATCGGTAAATTGGGTAAAAAGTAAAAATGAAAATTTTACTCAAGTGGAAATAGAAATAGAATATGAATTAGATATTGACCTTGAATTTACGAATTGTCACAGTAGCTACCCCTTAAAGTAATTCCGTCCCGGAATTTAGATAATGCCGTCAGCTGGCGGGGTCATTCGGAAAAGGTGAGGGTACTTGTTTCGAAATTAGTTTTTATTTAATTAGTCTTTTTTATCACATGTGAATTCAGGCCCCGAAGCAGATGACCAATTAACAGGAATACAAAAATAATAGATACCGCACAATGGTAACAGGACGAATTGCCCTAGAAGACAAAGCTTATCTTGAAAGTATGACATGTGAAAATAAACAAATGCAAATTTAGTTTTTCTATAGATGGTTACATCAACGTAGGACGTTGATAAAAGATCTAGATTTCCAGTTTTAGTTTGGTGGTTGGTCAAATAAAGTAAATCGAAAAAATAATATCAAGTACGTTATATATACACGTTATAAAGCGAAAAGAATGAGCAATTAAAAGAAATCAAGGTATATAATACATTATATGTATTATATAAGAAAATAAAGAGAATATTAAATAATTAAAAAAAAATAGAATTCAACACGAATTCGGAAATCTTAAAATAGAGCAAAAGAAAGTTTCTGATAAAAGAAAATATACTATAAAAGCATTCTAAATGATTTAAAAGAAATTCAAAATTTTTTTTTATAAACTTTAATATTTATTGTAATTTTGTCAGAATTCATGATAATATAAATTTTGTAATTTTTTTTACTAAGTTTAGAAAATTTAGAAAATTTCGGCATGACCCGTTTGTTTATCGAACGTTTCCATATTTCACAAAACCTCTATTACACAGCATAAAATGATTCGACAAAACTACTATAATCCGATATGACAAAATTTAACAAAGACCCGGGATGTCCCTTTTGTATCATCACATCCAAAAGTGTACTATAATCACATACGGCTAATCTACGACAACCCGCTATTTTACAGGTCAATACTATTTTCCAAACTCGAATTATTTATTTTAAAGCTTACGTGAAAAACGTTTTACGTTTAACTTTTAATTTCATAAACGTAAGGTTATGAACAATCATAAAATTTCATGATAACAATAGACTATATTTAGTTTATATTACCACATTTCATTACTAATGCTTACTTTCGTAATTTAATTGTTGAAGACAATTATACAATAATTCATTTCGAATATTTATTTAATAAACGTTTTACACATGCAAATGATCACACGAGGTACCCAATGCTCCTAATAAATATATTTCTTACATCTTACTACTACCAAAATGATTTCCAAAGTGCCAAAAATATTTCCTTGCGCCTAATGTAATTTCTTTATTTAAACCGTTTAAATACGCGTATCTTTCGTTAACTACTAAACCAATACCCAATACATATTTTTAATACCCAATACACTCAAAATACATATTTTTATACAAGTTTTATAAAATCCCATCAAGGGAGACATGGAGCCACCCTATGCCTCCCATTTTAGTCAAATTATGTACAAAACATACCAACATTTTACCATGAAACAAGGTAATTATTTTTGTGTGCTTGACCATAACCTTGCCCCCCTTTTTTTTCCTTAAATTTCGGCAACCACAAGGACCAACATCTTGGATATTTTGGACCACTTTGACTACTCTTATAAATATATACTAAACTAAGTCCATTTACTTACAACATAAATAATAATATATCACCACCATTCATCCTTACACACTAGTCGACCAAGGGAAGGAAACCAAGGAAGAAAGAAATATTTTGGCAAGTCAAGTAGTTTTCAAGCATAATCGGGTAGCATACTTATATTTTGGAGCATCGGGATACCCTCGTGATCACCTCTTTTTACCTACATATATATTCATCTACTACTAGTAAGTCTAAAAATCATCTCTATATTCTACTTATATATTTTGATGATGATTTATACATGAGTTCATGTTATGATGATTTCATATCCATTTGAACTAGTATACAATATTTATCACCCATTACATATATGTTTGTTCATGATTCTTGAGATTTTTAAACATGTTTAATACTAATATTTCTTGATAAAAATGGCTAGGTTCAAGTCCTAACTTATATTAGATTTCTTGTGCAAGTTAAGGTTTAAATAAAATATATGTGATCTATATGTTTTCCTACACTTAGTTTATTTATTCTTGAGGTTTGACATATATATTAAGTTATTAATATAGCCTTGGCACTATTAAAATTATGGGAAAGTTGTAGTAGTGTTAGGAAAATTTTTGGACAAAATCCAAGCTAGATCTAGTAAGTTACAAGTGATAAAAATGAGATTTGTACACTTTTACGAACTTGCTGTCCCGAAAATGTTTATACAGAAAAATGAGTTTTCTAAATACCATATTTGGTTAAAAATATAGAAAATAGACTTTATAATGAAAACGTGAGCGCTTGAATGGCTAAAAACGGATTTATAACGAAAAAGATACGCTAGATTCAAGATTTGCGGCAAAAACAAAAATTTCTGAAATATACTTGCTGACAGAAATATTGACAAGCAACAACCGAGCTTTAGAAAGTATCTAGACTAACCGAGACCTTGAAAATATGCTAGTATACCTTGTAACCTTCGCGGGGATAGGTAGAACGCAAGAAACGGAGCTACGACGCAAAAGATATGGCCTAAGGAAGTTGCGACGAAACATAAACTTTTGACAACTTTTATTTGGCTATTAGAATGCTGATAAGATTTTTAAAATAGATTTTTGGACCATTTGGAGTATATTTCGGATAAAACGAAGTAGACGGAAATGGTAGAACAATATATTTACTTATTAGACCTATTAGAGATTTTTGAAATATCCATTAACATAACGGACTTGAACATTAGCGAACATTTAAACATTACGGCAATTTCCTTGATAAAATTTCATAGTTTATTACTAAATTACTTTACAAACATATATGGGTGATAAATGGATTTACTAAAATACATACGGTACCTATTACAAAATCCTAAGACGACTTATATATTTTTAGGTTGTTCTTGAGTTTTCTCGCATAAGAAACTCGTTTTCATTTCACCAAGTACGTTGATTACTACAGGTGAGTCATAGCCCCACTTGTACACTTTTATTACATGATTTCAAATACTTGGGGTGGAAATACACTGCTTTATTTTTATTGCGGACATAAGTACAAAACTGTTACATTGCCTAAGTTACCGATTACTGCCGCGTATGTCCCCTTTATCATGAACCGTTAATTACTTGTAAGCGCGGATGTTATGAATAGATCTATTTGGGTTGATACCCCGTCCGGGTTGGTCGCGCCAACTTGTTAAACGGACGCATACCATTCGGATTAATTCCGAGTGTCTGGCAAACACTTATTTGGGGCATTATTATGCTTGATTGCATACGATTACGTTGAGCTTCGGGGTCATGAGATTAAGGCATTGTATTTTATTTTTGGGTTAACATTGTATTTGTTATAATGGTTGTCCCTATTAAAAATCTTGTGTTCCGCGGATTACTTGTTTACTAAACCTATGATCTCACCAACAATTATGTTGACGTTTTAGCGTGTATTTTCAGGTAACTAAATGAAGTTTGCATAAGTATGTATGGAATGCGCATCGAGTCACATTTTGGAAGCACATCATGATGAAGATTTCTTTGCATTACTTAGCGTTTGGTTATGTATTAAAATCTTACATTTTGATGGTGAAACTCTGCAGCTTAATGTTTTTGTAAACTCTTATGTTTAAATCAAACGCTTGTTTTAAAATGACTCACTTAGAGGTCATTCTTTATTTCCTTGTACTTTGTATTCCATGAACGTCACTCCCTCGGAATTCCATTCCGCTGCGACCCGATTTTGGGGGTGTGACAGATTGGTACCAGAGCCAAGGTTATAGAGAACTAGGATGCATCATTGACCCTAGACTATAACCACTAGGTCACGACACTTTACTACATCATGATGTGCTTAGACGAGTACTATACATGCTTTTATTTACTCATTTTATACGAGTTACTTATACTTATACCTATACTTACATATATGTATTTTTCTTGTATTTTGACCTGGCCACAGCGACATGTCTTCACCTTCTAATCCCATCATCATCCCTTTAGACTCGGACATAGAGGACACCTCTTCGTCCTCTACAGTTCCACTATCACCTGCTATCCCATCTCTCGCACCCTCTGGTGACGTCTCTGCTGAGACGGAGCCGTTTGAGGATGATGAGACTGCACCTACTCCTCAGATACCACCTCCAGTACCGGTTACCTCTACCCTCCCATCATTGATTGCATCACCTTCCTTACCATTACCATCATCTGTTCACTATCAGACCACTACTGTCTACGGACCACCTACTTATGATCAGTACCTAGAGTCACAGCAGTGGTTACCACCTGATGATGTGGTACCGCCACCTATTCCATCTCTTCGACCACATTCCTATATGCTACCATCCTATATTCCACCACCACTTTTCACCTATCATCAGACTACTACCATCCCACTACCACCATCATCCCGAGATATCCCCGAGACTGTGCTTCCACCTCGTAAGAGGTCTTTCACTATACTACCCTCGCCATCTGACCCTTATGAGCAGGCTGCTGCCGAGGCATCCGATCGACCTAAGGCACGCCGTAGAGTCGACGCTCGCATGTGGTCATTCATTCCACACACACTTGGTGAGTGGAGGTATGAGGAGGGGAGTCCTAGTACTTTTGAGCTAGGAGAGAGTTCATCTATGGCAGGTGCACGAGTCCTTCCAGTCACTCGTGAACCCATCCATCATACTATCCCACTCCTGATTGCTAGGATGGTTCGCCATGAGGACCGTATTGACCGAGTCTATGATCATCTCGAGGAGCTCCCTTTGGAGCGCATCGAGACTATCGAGATGGACCTTGCTGTCTTGATCGATAATGGAGTTGATCTCCAACAGACTGTCGCTGGATTGGGTACTACCCTAGACCATACCCTTGAGCAGGTTACAGATCTACAGGATCAGCTTGCACAGCATCAGGAGGACCAGTATGCCTCAGCTGCAGATGCCTATGATGACCGAGAGGCACTTAGAGACCAGCTGGAGATTGCTAGGACCCGTATCACTGAGTTAGAGGGGCAGGGAGCTGGCATGAGACAGGAGATCACTGAGCTTCGTGAGAGCATCCAGCATGAGCGTTATATGAGGGGACGCCTTGCAGACCAACGTATTTTGGATCGTACTCAGATTGCTACCTTAGAGCGTACTGCCGAGGAGGCTCAGTCGCGTCAGAAACAGACCGATGACATCATAGCTAGCTTGACCAGGCAGATCCGAGAGCTCCAGTGTCGTTTGGGTATTCCACCCGGCGATTTCTAGACTAGGCTAGTATCTTATGTAGCTTTTGTATCTATACCTTAGCCACGGGGTGTGTGGCATAACTAAAGACGCTTGTGATATTTTGTATGTTGTACAAAACGGTGACAAGTTATGTAGACGTATGGTATGATGATGCTATATGATGATATCGGCCTACGTTAGCCGAGATTTTCCACGTATTATTCATGTGTGTTATGGTTGTATTTACACATATTATCATTTTATGGGTGTCATGGTTGACTCATATTGTGATTTATTCTCATCGTGCTTATTGTATCATATTCTTTTCATGATTCATTCTTGTCTTGAGTGGCCGATCTTGTTGTGATTTGCATATGTCATGGTTGTATGTATATGCTTGTGATGACCTTTGTTACTTATG
>LBNU01036748.1:53109-71139 GCA_014162995.1 Artemisia annua | reverse complement strand
CAGGTGAGTCATAGCCCCACTTGTACACTTTTATTACATGATTTCAAATACTTGGGGTGGAAATACACTGCTTTATTTTTATTGCGGACATAAGTACAAAACTGTTACATTGCCTAAGTTACCGATTACTGTCGCTTAAGTCCCCTTTATCATGGACCGTTAATTACTTGTAAGCGCGGATGTTATGAATAGATCTATTTGGGTTGACACCCCGTCCGGGTTGGTCGCGCCAACTTGTTAAATGGACGCATACCATTCGGATTAATTCCGAGTGTCTGGCAAACACTTATTTGGGGCATTATTATGCTTGATGGCATACGATTACGTCGAGCTTCGGGGTCATGAGCTTAAGGCATTGTATATTTTTTTTTGGGTTAACATTGTATTTGTTATAATGGTTGTCCCTATTAAAAATCTTGTGTTCCGCGGATTACTTGTTTACTAAACCTATGATCTCACCAACAATTATGTTGACGTTTTAGCGTGTAATTTCAGGTAACTAAATGAAGTTTGCATAAGTATGTACGGAATGCGCATCGAGTCACATTTTGGAAGCACATCATGATGAAGATTTCTTTGCATTACTTAGCGTTTGGTTATGTATTAAAATCTTACATTTTGATGCTGAAACTCTGCAACTTAATGTTTTTGTAAACTCTTATGTTTAAATCAAATGCTTGTTTTAAAATGACTCACTTAGAGGTCATTCTTTATTTCCTTGTACTTTGTATTCCATGAACGTCACTCCCTCGGAATTCCATTCCGCTGCGACCCGATTTTGGGGGTGTGACATAATCCGAAATCTAAATATAAGAAATAGTATGGTTTATAAACAATGCATGCTAATTAATAAGCAATAATAGAATTTTTGAAAAATGACATTTAAACAATATTACTATTTTTTCGGGAAAATAAGCAACTTTGAACCATTTCCGGAAAATAAACAACTTAAACAATTCTGGAAAAATAAACCTTTTATCTAGTTCGGAGTCATTGGCAACAAAGAGCACGGCTCGTCATAACTACGGTGCATAAATTCCACTTGTCATGAAATAAATAAATGATTACATTTGCAAAACAATAAGTTCAAAGCCGTTAGCCAAAGGCTCGGCTCATCATAACCGAACGCCACAATTTATTCCAATTATAATTACATGTTCAAAATATTAATTTGGTTCGTTTAGCCACAACGAACTATCCAAAAATCAATCTTTTAGCTTGTCAAAACATTTTTAAGCCACCTAAAACCTCATGTTTAAATTATAACGTCAACTTACATGAACCAAAAATGAAAATAAGCTAAAATCAAACACCCAAAATTCTGTGATGTTACAGCTACGAACAAATAAGCACAAGAAAATGGAGAAAATTTTAATAAGCATTCGAATTAGGCAATAAGCTAGAAATAAGTACTTTAGCAAATAGCTTTTTATTTGACCAAATTAACCACCATGATTTAACTATTAATTTTTACAAAAGAACCCATAATTCAGTTTGATTTAAAACTTCAAAATTTGTTAACATACAAACTAACCATCCAGTTGAAAAACTAAAAAGATAGGATTGATAGTTAGCCAAAAACATGCTTGAAGATGTAACTTGACCCATGAAATTCGTTCAATAACACACTCTTGATTCGATTGAAAATAAACCCGATGTTAAGAAGGACTCTAGCTTGAAACTTGATGGAGATAGATGGTGAAAATTGATGGTAATGTTGTTATCTATAGCCTCAGATAGAGGTGCTTGATTAACCTTGAAGGTTTTGTCTGTGAGCACTGGAAGGTTGTTCCTTGAATGGCTAGCGATGAGTCCCGATTTATTAATTTAGTGAAAAGTGTGGGGTAAAGGCGATTGTGATGTGTTAAAGCCGAGGCGATGTCAGTGAGGAGGTGTGGTTACTCGTAAGAAATGAAGTCTAGAATAATTAGTGATGCATTTCAATTCTCGTTGACTCGGAATATGGTGTAGAGTAAGGTTAACTACACGGGGTAAGGCAATAGTAAGAATTTGCTTAGATGTTGTTCTCGATCGTATGAATACCCATGAATTATTTATACTCACGAAAGAGTTTTGTGATTCTCGGAAATTAAGTAGAAAATCAATTAGACATAACCCATATATAACTATCCCCAGCATTTGAAAATTTTTAGTTGAAGATAGGTAGTCAGACTATGTTCCCTAGGTTAAATATAGGTGACTAGACTTTATTTAACCGAGGTTTGATAAAATTTTCAAATACTTGACTTAGCTATACTCGTGATATGTCCGTTGTTGAACGAGTATGGATTTTGTATAAGTATCTTATATATAAAGAGTGATATAAGTTGATATACACGTGATAAAACAAGTATAAGTATGTAGTATGAGTATGTCACATGAGCGAATAAGGCAAATACACGCAGAAAGGAAGTTTTAAGCAGTTCTAATATAGTTCACACCTGCACTGAATCACAGACCTTTAACAATGAAGGTTTCAGAAGAGAACTTGATGAATGTAGAGAAAGTTGCTGAAACTTCAGTTTTTGTAAAGAAGAACTTGTTAAATGAAGTTTTAAGTGACAACACATAATGGTCAATAAAATTTATAAGAAATGACGATTAATAAAATAATAATCAAATAGTCCGCGTGGTAATAGTAAATCTTTGTTTTTAGTTAAAATAAGGCAAAGGTAGTGTTATTTGTAAGAAAGGAACAAAATGGTTTATAGGATGATGAAAATTTTGGTATAAGGTAATTGACATAATTATGCAAGGTGGTAACAAAATTGTTTACTCGGAACTAGTCCAAAATAGTTTATGTGGTGATAGTATATCAGCAATTTAGTCTATATGATGGTGGTAAAGTAGTTTGTAAAAGAATGACAAAATGTTTGATAGGATAGTGAAAAATAGTGTATAAAATTCTAGCGAAATGGTTTTTAGAGTGATAGTAAAATAGTTTCACAAGGTAATGGCAAAACTTGTTTATAAGGTGTTTACAATATAGTTTATACGTGATTAACAAAATATTTGATAAGTTGATAGTAAGTCTGGTTATTAATTTATAATGTATTAGTAAGGAAATTCTTAAGAGCAAGGTAAATCCATTTGTAATATAGTGAAATGATAGTTTATAAGATAATAACAAAGTTGTTTACAAAATGATAGATAAATAGCAAGTGTAATGGATAGAGTTTGTCGCAACATGCTAATATGAAATAGTAGATATTTATGAGTTGTATAAATCCCACCAGTAGGGATAAACATGTTATAAGATGATAGATTCATGTTCAAAATAATTGACTTGTTTTTAGGTGATAGGTTACGAGGCGATGTAGTGTTCCAAAAGTTTAGGAAAATGTTCAAATTCATTTTCGGAGGTGGATAGTGAGATTATCACGGGGAATCAATAGGATGAGGCGGGTTTTATGTAAAATAATGCTATGTAAGGTCATGAAAAGTTTTTAAAGATTATTGTATCACTCACGATGTTTTGAAAATAAATGAGCCCATTGTGCCACTCACAATGACTGAGAAAGTTTTAGGGGATCATTAAAATGAATAAGTATGTATAACAGTTTAGTAATTTTGGTGAAATAGATACATAATTGGGAGAAGTAGTGGAGACTAAGTATATAAAGGGTAAGAATTGGTAAAACATTTTTAAAGATAAGTAGTCGAGAGTAAATTAAGTGGATATAAATAATCCTTATATACATAGTATCAATAGTGGTGCTTCGGAAAGTAAGCAGAAATGCTCAGAAAACACGAGTTCACAGGGAGTAAGACAACCAATAGAAATTGATAAACTGTAACAGGTTTCGCTATCATATGAAATGATATAGCATACGATGATGAAAGAGTTTAGAGACCATTGTAATCACATACAATGTCTGAGAAATAGGAGAGACCATTGCAATCAGATACAATGTCTGAGAAATATGAGAGACCATTGTTATCGCATACAATGTCTAGAAGATTTAAGTATTCATATGGAGAAATATAATATATAAAACTATATGGCGATGCTTCAGGAACAAGCAGGATAGTTGAAAAATATATAAAGTACATATAGAAATATTCATTATATCCATACGTATAACAACAGTGCAATCAAAAGATGTGTATAAATTTCCGGATGAAAGTTTATAATGCTCGTGAATAGCATAAAATACAACAAGGAAGTTTTATGCATACAATTTATATATAAGAAGTGATATTTTCGCGGATTATCGGACGAGTTAGGAAATAATTATAGTGCTTATATAATTATTGATGATATAGAATGATTTAAGATATATATATATAACACACACACACACACCAATATATATAATATATATATATAATATATATATAATATATATATATTATATATATATATATATACCTATATATATATATATATATAATATATATATATATATATAGTATATATCAAAATTAATATCTATTAATTTATGTAATATATATATATAGTGTAGTATAATGTATGCTATAAATATATATATATATATCTGTATATATAACTATATGTATAATATAAGTATGTATAACTATATATAATATATATATATTATTATATATCTATATATATAAATATATATATATATAACATACATATATATATACATTATAATATAACATATATATAAATATCATATAATATATATATAGTATATAATATATATATATACTTACTATATATATATCATATATATATATATATATATAAATACATATATATATATATATATGGGGATATGTTAGCTACCACCTGAATGTAGGGCAATTAGCTAACACATCCCCTTTGTAAAAAAATTTAAAAATGTGAAAGGTTCAGACCCCTGCAGTAAATCACAGGGGCGAACTGAATTTTAAAAGATTTTTCAAAGGATGTGTAGGCTAATTGCGTTTTTTTCTTTACACTTTGATGTAGGTAAGATTCCCCTATATATAATATATATATATATATATATATATAGTTATATATATATATATATATATATATATATATAAATATAGTATATAATATATTATATATATATATATAGCTATATATGGAGGTGGAGAATAGGACAGCTGGGAGTAGGTGCGTATGGATATCAGACAAGATGATGGAAGCTCATGCTAGAATTTCTACGTTCAAAATTTAGACCTTGAGCGAACGGTAAATGGCGACGACTTAGTTGTAGGCTTAGACTATTTGCTTCTTATTTTTCATTTTACACCCATTATGTGAAATCCCATGTTTATTCCTACCCTTAGTCGTGAATCATGCTTAGGTAAAGGATTCGAGCAGGTCTTGGTGTCTTGCCCGGCGTTCCGGTCATGTATCATTTCCTTTGTCGCTTTCGCCGTAGCATGTTAGTAACGACACCACACCCTTAACCTTATATATGTTAACCCAGTGTTGCCTTCGAGTGTTGTACCGACCTTAGCTCTAGTGGGGGAGTTTTGTGCAACTGCCAAGGCTATGATAGAATACATACTATGACTGTGCAATGAGTGATCACCCCAAAAATTGACACTTAGAATATAGAGAGAGTGAGTGTTTGTTTCCCTTTTCGTGAGGTGTTCAGCTTTGAAAAATTCTAGCTTAGGATATTTTTAAACTCATATTTCCCGAGTTATATTGGGGATATCTTTTTGAGAATACTTCTAACGAGGTCTACCCTGATATTTAAGTGTCAATTTTCCCCTATTATGCTCATTTATATTGTTAATAATGTGAACATATGCTATTATCTCTTCATATTTTGTATTCAGGTTATGAGTGAGCATATGAGCTAAAGAGACGAGGAAATTGGAAAGTACATGCATAAGATAGACAAATCCAAGTATGCAGGAAAAAGCTACGGCGTAACTCAATCTCTCAACTACGCCATAGCAAGGATTTCTACTATGAAGACCAAAGTCAACACGAATCAACAGTTACGGCGTAACACATTTCATAGTTTACGCCGTAACCATCTCAAGTCTTGAAGAATCCTCAGATATGAAGACTACGTCGTAACAACAACTACGGAATACGGCGTAGCAACGAGTACGAGAGTAGTCCAAGATCAAGAATTAACATACGGCGTAACACACCTTTAGGAATACGACGTAATGAAGACTACTAGAGTTATCTCAGATCCGATAAATACTCTACGGCGTAACCATTTGGAGATTACGACATAGAAGAATCCCTAAATGACTATTACGGCGTAACAATTCATCAATTACGCCGTAAACTCTGGATCTCGATAAGATTTACCAGTTACGGCGTAACACATTTCGTGATTACGCCGTAACTCCCGTCGGGCCTATAAGTACAGCCCTAATTTCTGCATTTCAAGATCAACTTTCTCACACACAAAATCAGAGATCGTTAGGAGCTTTTAGGAGGCCCTTCTACAGCAGCATACGTAGGCTTTCCAAGGGAGAAATCACACTTCAATCACCAAAAGTTTTAGCATTTCATTATTTCAATTACATTTCGAATATATGGATCTTGTAAACATTATTTTGAGTGTTAATTCTAATATAATTGGCTAAGCACCTCTGGTGCTAGCCTAGTTATGATGCCTATATTGTTTTAATCATGTTTCCGTACTTTTCTTATATGCTTTTACGTGTGTGCATGCATAGTTTGTCTTGAGAACCTTTAGTTTCGATAGTTTTGATATGCAGTTGTATCCATTACGCTAGCTTTAATTAAATTAAGACCCCAATTGAGTTAGTAGGCTAGAAGAATTGACCATAGGACACTAGCCTGATGAATTGCGAGGAAATGGGAGGGATGACAACTGACCATATTGCCTCGTGTGCGAATTGACCATAGGATCACCTTCCGTACTTGATAAACTTAAGAAGTTAGAGAAATGGCCTATGAACGTGACAATGGGCCATTTAAAGATAAGTCTAGCATGTAGTGGCACTTAATGACTCAAACCCGTATACCATACGTCGGCTTACTACATGGGAAACACCATGATTCCTGACAGGATTCGTGGGAGATAGACTAGGGAACTTGACCATATGTACCTAGTGATATATGTCCGCCCCACCTAAAGCATAAGATTAGTTTAATAGGAAACATGACATAAAATGATATAGGAGAAGTAACTAGGCTAGTACATTTTTCTCCCACTACTCACAACTTTACTTTTATTTGCTATTTGTTTTATTGTTTTATTTTCATTTCAACCAATCAATCAATCCATTATTTCTTTTAATTAGTGACATTATACTTAGGCATAGTTCGCACCACATAGCTCTTGGGACGACCTCGGAGTTACCATTACGATTCTATACACAACCGGATTCTTTGTTCGTTATTGCAAATAGGTAGACCTTAGGTAAAACGAGTGATTATAAATATTAAAACCTGTTCGGTAAAACCTGCATCAATGACACATAAATGATATACAAAGTTATACAATTAGGTATATGATGGCATACCACGAACTATAACACTTGAAAGGCTTGGAAAGCTTCTTGTGTTCTTCACTTGAATTCAAAGTAAGGATCATTGGATCACTTTGAATGTGTTATACGTCAAGTGAAATGATCAAAGAGTGTTAAAATGATGTAATAAGATAAAAGAAATAGTAGTAGTTTGCTTTGAATGATGGTGTTTCATTAGTTGAAAAGTTAGAAAAGTGTGCTATTTATACTACCACTTTCTGTCTCATTTTCGCCATCCGACGGATCTGCAGATCCGTATTTTATGGATCCGCCCGTATAAAATATGAATCTGCGGAGCGTATTGAGACAACCCTTTTGTCTATCGATTTTTAGAATCTTTTGTATTTAAAATGGTTTTAAAATTTAATCTTCTAGAATTACTTGGGCACAAAGGAATTAGTTTAATTTAGTTTTTATTTAAATAAATCACTTCATTAAAATTTCTAGTTAATTTAATTAAGTATACTTTGTGTATTTATTAAGTAAAAATGGTTTAATAAAAATTTAAAGTGTGTTTAACAATATTTATTACTTGGGATCTTTGATAATTCGACGTGAGTTATAATCACCTTATTTATACCTGAAGTGATATACGTCGGATGTAAATTTACAACTTATTACTTGAATACATAAACATTTACGTCGTATGAATTTATAATTGCAATTATCAAAACCGTAAGAAACCGTAAAATATAAATAACATTTTTATGTGATATTTGTATTAACAGTTAGTCCTTGTGGTTTTCTTTTATTCTTTTTTGTGTGTTTTTGCAAAAGTAAAAGAAAAAGAATTATTTTAATTTTGTAACTTAAAAAAAATGTTATTTTATTTTTAATTTGATAATTGAAAATAGTTTGTTTAAATAAATAAAAAAGAAAAACAAAATGTGAGTGTCAAAAGATGGTGCTAATGTGGTGTTATGATGAACGGTAATTTTTGGGTGTTGATGTTAAAATGTTATACATGAGGTAACACTGAGATGGCTATATATATATTTTTTTTGTATTATGGTACCTTGCACTCTTAGAATGTGAAAATGAAAAGATCCGGTAAGAGAAAAATGAAATTAGAAAAATAAGTACTCGCTCTGTCTCAAAATTATTATCTACATTTTCATTTTTGGATGTCTCAAAATAATTGTCCACTTTTTTTCAAGTAAAAACTAGAGAATTTATTAAGCGAATATTTTTTTTGAGTGGTTGAGATTTATAGTGGTCCCATTTTTATTAAACTTTGTAATTTCTCTCTCATGACAATAATTTTGAGACGGAGGGAGTATAATTTTAGCCTCATAACTAAGTAGAATTTTTAAAAAGGAAATATTCTAGCTACTGTGTAATTTTTTGTAGATAATTACCTACAATTTTATGCAAAAATGTGAGTCCCTGATTCTTTTTGTGATTCCTGATTCTTTTTTAGGAGTCCTTTATTCTTTTCTATGAGTCACTGATTCATTGCTTGTGTATTTTTTGTGAAGAATAGTATCCAATTAATTACTAAACGACAAAAATACACCGTTGGTCCCTAAACTTTCCAGAAAATATCGCGATGCCCCCTAAGTTTGAAAAATCATCGTGGTGCGTCCAAACTTTGTGATAGGCCGATTGCGTCCTTTGACCTTTAATTCTAAGGTCAACGTCAGTTTTAGCTACATCATCAAGGGTATAATAGACCAAATACGTTTTACACTATATGTTCGTTAAATCTAACCCAAACACCCCCTTTATCTTGCATTGTGTCTTATGGAAAGTTTATGTGCTGCTAGAATTAAATGGGATGAGGTAAAGATGGTTAGAAGTATGATGAGGGGGAACGGTGTTAAGAAAACGCCAAGGAGTAGTTCTATTGAAGTGGAGGGTGAGTTTCACGAGTTCTTGGCTGCTGATAAATTTCACCCTTTGTCGGAAAAAGTATATAATGTTTTTGGATGAATTAATATCATTGTCGAGGTTGGAAAATGCATTTGATGCTAACTGTGTATGCATTGCAAAGAATTATGTGCAGAATTCTCTTGAGTTAATTTCCATTGACTACTGCACATGCATATAGGGCAAACCATACAGAAGCGTCATTTTAACATAACACCGTGATTGATGAGTGGGTAGGTGGGTTAGGTGCACCTCTCGCCCAGTGGGAAGTAATGAGGCTAGTCTCCCCCCCCCCCTGAATGAAGAAGTAGTAAGGCCCCCTTCCCGCGTATGCGCCTTTATTTAGTATTTAGTTTAGATTTTTATTCTTTCTATTTTTTAATTACCAATGGGGAATCCTTCTAAAAAAATCTATCTGGCAAAACGCAATTCGACTAAAAAGAGCAGGGCTTGTCCGGGGCAAGGGATGCAGGTATGAAAGATGAAGCTTGAAAGCGGGGGAGTTCTTCTACTGCATGTTCAGAGAAAGACTTCCCCCATGGCATAGCTCAGTCATTCAATCATGGGAGGGTCACAGGATTCTTCTCCTAAGTTGTTCACGCTGTATCTGAGCGGACAATGTTGCCACTTGAAGCAAAAAGGCTATGACAAGGATATAGAGGTTTATAATGATATATTTTTCGTCATACTGAGCGTCCGTGCAAAACAACTTATCAAAAAGGCATGTTTCAGGTTTCAACCAAGTCCAGACATAGGCTTTTGATCCATTGAATTTTTTGATTCATTCAACACTTACCAATAACCACTTTGGTTGGTTTCTTTGCGTGACTGATAAGATGAAAAGGACCCGTTTTAACGGGTCATTTAAGCCCTAATTCGAGTAAATGTGATCAAATATTGTCCTAAATTGTTCCTTTTGTCATTTTAGGTACTTTGAGAAGAATTCTGGAAAACATGTCAATTTGGACGTTTTTGGAGCATAAAAGTGAAGAAAACGACAAAGTCTCAAAAGAAGCTGGAATTCCTTCCTGACGGCGTCAGAGTCACAAGGTGACGCCGTCAGCCAATGTTGACAAAGGAGTGGAATCAGATTACACTAGACGCCCTATGAAGAAAACAAGTTGTTTACACCTGACGGCGTCAGGTGTTACAAGAAGTAGGCTGTCAGGTGTTAACTTAAAGAGTGACGGCCCAGAGCATATTAACAAGTGACGGCGTCAGAAGTAGATCTAGGCCATCCGAGAACCCTAATGGCGGCGAGCTGACGGCATCAGAACCCATAACCTGACGCCGTCAGAATGTAAAATCTATATATACTTTTCTATTTTTCATTCATTAGTGGTGGAACTTTTGGTGCAACTTTGGGAATAAACCCTAAGACGAATTTGGCTGTATTTTCAAGGGTTTTTCACCCTTGAATCCTTCATGTTCAATTAAAGATAAGTCCTCACTTAAATTAATCAATATGTCTATGTGTTGGTTAATTATATCTTATGTTTGTCTTTCAATTAACATGCTAGGCTAAATTTTTCTTGTGTTTGCTTAGATCTAATGAAACCATCTATTAATTATTGGTTGATTGGTGTGTTGATAATTGTCTTGGATGAATGTTCATCAATGTTATGCTTAAGAAAACTGGCTAAACTCCTATACGGTAATATGCTTGAACGTCTTAAGAAACATGAATCAATGCGTACCAAGGTTATTATGGTAGTATTTAATGCATGAGCCACTGTTTACAATCCCTATGATTGGGTGCTTTACGCATCGTTGTAGGAGGAGATAAGAGCTCATAGAATTGGGGAGATATGTACGCCACCCCATGAATTGTTAAGGAATACACCCGTCATCCACGCAATTAATACACACACCAATTAACCAGTAAAAGATAGTTAGGGAGTAAGGAAATCTAAGTAAACACATTTGTCTCCATATAAGTTTTTCACAACCTTGTATTTTCTCGTTATTTTATTTTTATTGCGATAGTAGTTTTTGGGTTAGTTGACTAGCAACTAATTCCGCCTACTCCTTCAAACCCGAGACTTTACTTGCTTTCATAAAATAATTAAAATACAAAAATAATCTTCCTTCACCCTTAGACCTATTAGAGTAGTCTTTCAATCCTAACGAACACTATTCCCTGTGAGAGAACGATCAATCCCCCGTACTTACCACTACACTATACTACATCGGTCAGGTACACTGCCTAGTGGGATTGCAAGCTTCTCAAGATCCCTTGAGAGGTAAAACCTGTTGCGTGGTCGCAATCCCATGCCATTAGTGACCATCAACCATAGTTATGAATACTGGTCTCTAGATCATAAATAAGCTATTTCAGTGGGTTACAAAGGCTAGCATTATCAAAGATTATTTTGGATCTTCATTTAAAGGATGTAGATTCTTGATATAGGACATGTGAACTCTGGTTTCTCTTTGCTTTCTTATGACCTTCGTGTCACGCCTAGTTCTTGTATAGTTATTTCTGTTTTAGATACATATTGTTTAGTTGGGTTTTTTCGGGGTTCTCGAGGGTTCCTTCATCTGTGTCTTTGATTACTCTTGATGGATTGCATCATGGCTTCTTTAGGTTCATCAAGATTAAATCTCCATAGACTCAAATTTTGTAACAATAATCCAATCAATAAATATCCATGATGTTAAATGTGACGAGCGACATACAGATCAAAGTATAAAGTGATCATGAATAGATCTCGACTCCTTAGCCAAAACTTCTAAAATAGTCTGCATATCAGTTGCAAGCTGATACGTTTTGTTCTCCGCAGTGAACAAAACCATTGATCTCGATCCAACTACACCCAGGCGTTATCCTGATATTCTGAGTTCTCATAAGCTTTCTCTTCTTTAATGCTTCTTCCCAGTTATTGGTTGACCGATAAACATTCCAAAGAAGTATGCTTAGCAGTGAACGAAACCATTGATCTTGATCCAACTCGGTATCGAAATCACAAGCTCTGGCATCACAAAACGTTCCCCACCACCTTCTCCACCATGTTTACAATTCTAGTGAATTTCTTCAAGTTTTTCAATGAATCACGTATAGCAACTGCAGATAATCATCTTCAACAAGACACAATGCAAGATAAAGGGGATGTTTGGGTAGATTTAACTAACATATAGTGGAAAATGTATTTGGTCTATTATACCCTTGATGATATAGCTAAAAACTGACGTTGACCTTAAAATCACAAAGTTTGGACGCACCACGATGATTTTTCAAACTAAGGGGGCATGACGGTGTTTTCTGAAAAGTTTAGGGACCAACGGTGTATTTTTTTTCTTACAAAAATTATAGCCAAACTATCTATCTATACTATATTATAATGCATAGATAATCCAAGCCTAACTCCTATGCAAAATTAAGATAAGGAACTCCAATCATGAGGTGACATGTGTCATTTTTCAATTAACTCCAAGCCTAACTCCTAACCAAATATTAAGATAAGAAGCTTGAGTAATAAGGTGACGTGTGTCAATTCACAACTTAAAATTCACCTTTATTTTCAACTTGAAATATCTTTTTATATATTTATTTTTTTAATGATCTAATTTCACCATATTTTTTAAAATTTTGTGCTCTTTAATTCAACATCCATTTTGATATTTTTTTTATAAGTTTTTATTTTTTATGTTTTTAGTGGGTTTATTTTATTTTTATTCAAATTTTTACAACTTTACCCTTTATTTCAACCAATACAACTTGATTCGTCAAAATCATATACTTTTGGGGGAGTGTTTGACGGGTAAGAGATTGTGAGAGTCTTTGTATATGCGGGGATAATGATGTCACAGGAAATCTACAGAAACTAAGCAAACAGATACAACTAACGTATATACATTCGGAGTGTTGTGAAACAAATTCACTAAGCGGGTAGAGAATTTCGGGAGTACTTGGGCTAGCAATTTATTTACTGTTTTTATATTATAACTATATTTATCGCGGGTATCCAACTAGTTTTTTAAAACATACGTATATTTTTGTACATGCATGCATCTAAAGTATGTAATATGTTTTCTTTACACCATTCTCATTTATTTTTTCTTATTTGATTTATTTATTTAACTCTAAAGTGAGGTTCGAAATTGTTCATTTTTATAGATTGCTAATAGATGTAGGAAAAGGAATTTAAAGTAGTTTGATTGGGTGTGCAACCCAGTTTCCACCCTCGGATGATTTGTGTGATTTTTTCCAAATCTCTAGTATTTCGCTAGTGTGTTTGTGTTCTTTATTGCCATTAAAAAAAATTACTCTAGAGGCTAAAATTGTAATACACTATTCAACACCTTCATGTCTTCGGTGCACTTTGTTACCCGAACAACGATCGTGATGACTTTGGAAAGCTTAAAGCTAAAGCTGATGTAGGAATCTTTATTGGTTACTGTGAAAATTCTAAGGGGTTTCGGATATACAACCGTTGGACCAGAGAGATTCAAGAGACTATACATGCTAATTTTGATGAGCTCACTGACATGGCTTCTGAGCGCAACAGCTTAGGACCCGAACTTAACCGTTTAAACTTCCCAGATCGTTCAGATGCACCTTTACCTTTAACCCGTCAAGAATTGGAAACGCTGTTCACTCCACTGTTTGATGACTCTTTTGAGAATCGTGCACAAAATGTATCCACCGATTCCGCTACTCAACCTGCCACTATTCCAGTGCCTGATACACCCGTTACTACAACTACTGTAGAAACTGATGCACCTCCAACAGATTCACCAACAGCAGATGAACAGACAGACTCCAACTCATACAATGCACCTGAAGATCTGAATCAACTTGAAGTACCCGAACCTGCAAATTACGATCCCAATGCATTCTTTAATCCGTTTGCACCGACTCCCAACCTTTCCGATATTCCAGAGTCGTCAACACGGGACTTGGAATCGACTAATGTGCAGCAGTTCCATAACCCTCACCCTTCAACACATCATTGGACACGTGATCACCCAATTGTCAACATTATTGGTAATCCCCAAGCTCCAGTGATGACTCGACAGAAACTTCACTCCGATGCCGAACACTGCATGTATGCACTCACCATCTCTCATGCCGAACCAAAAAGCATCAAGGAAGCAATGACACATGATAATTGGATTGAGTCTATGCAAGAAGAATTCGACCAATTCAAGAGACTAGAAGTCTGGGAATTAGTTGAAAGACCGGATGGAGTTTATGTGATTGGACTTAAATGGATATGGAAAAATAAGTTGGACGCAGAAGGTAATGTCATACGCAACAAATCCCGATTGGTAGCTAAAGGTTATAGTCAGGAGGAAGGAATCGACTTTGAAGAATCTTTCGCACCCGTGGCTAGACTTGAAGCTGTACGGATCTTTCTGGCATACGCTGCTCACAAAAACATGATCGTGTACCAAATGGACGTCAAAACAGCATTTTTGAATGGTCAGTTACGTGAGGAGGTATACGTCAGCCAACCGGAAGGATTTGTGGACCCAGAGCACCCGAACCATGTCTATCGACTTAAGAAGGCTCTTTACGGTCTCAAACAAGCCCCCAGGGCATGGTATGACAAACTTACTGCTTTCTTACTTGCTAATGGTTTTACCAAAGGTTTGATAGATCCAACTTTATTTATCCAAAGACACGGGGAAGACGTTTTAATCGTACAAATTTACGTAGACGACATTATTTTTGCATCTACTAACAAAAAGTATTCTAATGCTTTTGCAAAATTAATGAAACTAAACTTTGAAATGTCAATGATGGGTGAACTTACGTTCTTTCTAGGATTACAAGTTCATCAATCTCCCCGTGGTATTTTCCTAAGTCAATCAAAATATGCTCTTGAAATAATAAAGAAACATGGAATGACCAGTTGTGACACATACAATACCCCAATGTCAAACACCACTAAGTTAGATGCGGATTTACATGGGAAAATGGTAGACCCCACAAAATACCGAAGTATTATTGGGTCGCTCATGTATCTAACCGCTAGCAGACCGGATATTGTATTTGCTGTGTTCATGTGCTCTCGCTATCAGTCGCGTCCTACTGAACGTCACCTCAATGAGGCTAAACGAATCCTTCGATACGTGAAAGGAACCATTCACATGGGGATCTGGTATCCGAAGGATTCTGGTTTTGAACTAATTGCTTTTTCAGACGCTGATCATGCAGGGTGTATGGATACACGAAAAAGTACTTCTGGTGGTTTACAGTTTCTTGGAGATAAGCTTGTGTCTTGGCAATCAAAGAAGCAGGACTGCACTTCACTCTCATCTACCGAATCAGAATATGTGGCTATGGCTGCCTGCTGTGCTCAAATCATCTGGATGCGTACACAGCTGATGGACTATGGCTACTCGTTCGAGAAGATTCCGATGTACTGTGACTCAAAAAGTGCCATTGCTATTTCCTGCAACACAGTTCTACATTCCAAGTCTAAGCACATCGATCTCCGATATCATTTCATCAAGGAACATGTCGAGAAGGGTACAGTAGAGTTATACTTCGTGGGTACTGAATACCAATTGGCTGACTTGTTCACCAAACCTTTGCCACCGGCTAGGTTCACTGAACTTGTTCACCGCATTGGTATGAGGTGTTTGACTCCAGATGATTTAAAATCACTTCTGGAAAACAATTAATGGAGTCAAATACCAAAAATATCTTTTGTAAATATCTATTCAAAAACAAAAAGAAAAAATCATAAAAACTATAAAAACACAAAAAGATTTTCTTTTATCTTTTCTTTAGTAATTTTTTATTTCATTTTGGTTCACAAATGCAAGCACACGATCTCGTTCAACATCTTGGTCTCTCAAAATTTTCCATATTTTTACGACCAAATGTTGAGGGGGAGAAAAAATGTTCGTTAAAATTTCCAAATTTTACTCAAAAGATGTGCACTTGCATTTTGTTCAAAAACAAACGTTCATGCTTTTAATTTTGGTGGTTTCTGATGTCTTACTCCACTCTAGTTATACCTTAGTTAGTTATTCTTGCCTTAAGTCCTTTTTGTAACCGTTAAATATCACTCTTTAGGACTTAGAATAGAGCATTTGTAGTTTAGGGACTAAACTTGCCATAGTGTGAAAGTTAAAAATATCTCACCCAAATTTCTCACCCCCCGTTTTTTTCATAATTATCAAAAACAAAAACAATTTTTTCTCTAAACCATATCAAACGGCTCAAATCTATTCCAATAATCCAAGCTTTAATCCGTCAAAAGGTTAGTAAATTCATAAAATTTACATCAATCTAAGGTAGGGTTTTCATGGAATTAACAAACCAATGGTTAGATTTCGTGCTATGATGATGTCAAGAACTAGGGTTTTCGCTAACCTTAGAATTCGTGCAAAAGTGAAGTTTTGATGTTGTAACCATAGGGCTTTTATGCTTACTAGTATTAAAATCATGCTAGGCTACTCTAATTATAACACAAAACACGTTTGCTATGATTTCGATGTTCTTGCATTTTCGCTAAAATGGGTTTATATGAAATTTTGATGTTTTGTTGAATATTATTGGTGGGATATGTTAGTTAAGGTTATTAGAACACGTATGCATACTCGAATTGTGTTAATTTCAATTGATGCAAGTTCTAGATAATCGTAAGGGTTTCGTGTATTTGGGTATTTTTTATGTGTTGTTGGTTAGACTAATTAATTGATTGCAATGTGTTTGTTACTCCCTTAATTGCATGAATTCACTTTACAAACTTCATTTAATCAGTTAACATATGATTTCGATAATTTAGGGTATATAATTATCGAAATCTCTCAAATATTTATGAGATGTGTTTGTAATGAATTTTTTGTGCTTAAATGCAACAGGTTCACTCGTGGAAACAACAATTTCAACAAACGTATGTCTACATAACGATCTCGAAATTTCTTGTATAAGAAATTTCGATAAATCAAAGTTATCGAGAACTTTCTTCGAAATTCTTGATAAGTTATCGAAATTCTCTAACTTAGGTTATCGAGATCTTTTATAACTTGTCAAGATTTCGAAGAAAATTATCGAGATCCTTGAAGTTTTCGAAATCCCAAAATTATCGAGATCATGTGAACAGTGATTATCGCAATCCTTTCAAGAGTTATCGAGAACATTTGATTTGACCAATTATCGCAATCTTTCAGTATTGAATGTTATCGAGATCATTCAAAACATTAGCTTATGACGGTGTGCTTGACTTTCATTATCTTTTGATAACGATTAAGGGTCATAGAGTAAGAACACGATTCATAGAAAAGTGACCGATTGGATAAAATTCATCATCCCTGATTTTTCACAAGCCCCCAAACTAAGCGTAAAAACGGATCATTGTTTAATTACAAGTTAGATGCCAACGCTACCCATGGAAGTTACTCGTGTACCGCTTGCTCCCATTTTCCTATTTTTGTATCTCATTATTTTATTTTTGTGAGAGAAATGAATTTCTTCATAAGCATCTCGTTTCATAGTTTTTAGTCCGATAAAGATACCAAATCCATACGCTAAGTAGTTATCGATCTTCCCTTAAGAAGGTTTGCTCGAGAAATGTGGTCCACATCAAGGATATTGGATACATACAAAGACTTTGGAATACATCAAAAATAGACATCAGTTGGCGAGTACATTTCACGTGCACCTCATGCGTCCGATCTAGGATCGTAACATGCACCTCACGCGCGACCAACTTTAGTCTTAACACTAGAACTCATAATCCATAAATCTTCAACATACATCCTTATTCT